>BSBK01002918.1:0-252500 GCA_027943335.1 Chamaecyparis obtusa
TTTAGTAGTTAGTAAAAACCATAAATATCCATAACATCATCATATGAACATAATAATCATCTTTTAACTATCAACATGAGATAGCCCAATAACCAATGTCTCATATTATAGCATAATCATAAAGTAATGCCATACATCAAAGTATCACCAAATCCAACTGGAATAATCAATGAAAACATGAAAAGTGGCCTAAATGAGTTTGGCATCATAAATTGAAATAAAAAACTATTGGTGGGTATTACATCCTCCCTCCTAGAATTAGGCTTACTCTTGGAAGCCTACAAAAGATAGGGATATAAATCCTTCAATCTAAAAGCATCCCCATTGCAAGAGTATAAAATCCCACTACAAGTCCTCTATATGTAGACCCAATCATAGTGGCTTGGTACTTATATGAATGGTGATCAATGACTACAAACACCCTATGGGGTCTACCAAAATCCCCAACTGTAGGTTATGAAGCTACTGGTCTCTGACCTAAGAACTATGTTGATCATTGAGGATAATTGATAACAATGTGACCATGTTTCCAAAAGAAAAAAAAATCTCTTCTACTAACACCTCTCCCAACTGAAGGTGCACTGGACTGCTAGAAACTACCCATACTAAAATCTTGATGAAAAATTTGAGTTGGTTGATCAGTCTGATTGTGCATACTCCACTACCAGCTACGATAGTTCCTTGACTATGAACCAACACTATTAGCATGGAATAATTTCCTATTCTATTGGTTCTGATTACCTTTTGAGAAGGTAGGAGGGTTCCTAGAGTTTCCAACTCTCTGAGATTGATTACCCTTGAACCTTGAAAATGGATTACCACAAGATGAAACACCAAATTGACCACCATGGCCCAAAGAAAAATTTGAGTCCACCAATGTAGCGTTAATGATTTCATCCTTGAGAGTCTTAGGTTCAAAAACCTTAACCCCCTCCAACAATGCGATCATTAAGTCCTCTAATAAAGTGTTGTGCCATCATGACAATATTATAACCAAAACTTACATATTGTTTGAGCTCAAAGAATCAATGCTCATACTCTTGAATAGACATAGCCAACTATCACAAACAATGGAACTCATCTTCACATTCGTGTCTCCACTAATCTGACAAAAAATGATCCATAAAGCTCTCAAGAAATAGATCCCAAGTGATAGTATCCATGTTCAACTCAAGTTTTTGTTCCTTTATTCTCCACTAGGTAGATGAAAAACCTATAAGGTGCATGATAGAACATCTATCCTTTCTATTACTACCATAGGGATGCATAGAAAAATATCGATCCAAATCAATAAGCCAAGTCTCTTCCTTAAAACCAATACTCATTCTATCAAAGGTAGGAGGTCATGATCTAAGAAGATCTCTCATGTGATTAGCCAGAAAAACATTTTGATCAACGGCATTGTTTCTCCTCCTAGGACTCCTGAATCTCTCTCTCCTCATTCTAAGAATGATGAGACTCATCCTACTCAATCCTATTCTAGGTCATAGATGGTTCTGAATAGCTTGAAACACCTACCTAGTGTGAGGTTCATCTGACTTAGCATTATGCTCTCCACTATGCTCTTCCCTATTTTTCTCATGCACACTCTCTTTCTTGATGGTCTTAGAAGGGTTATGAAGTATAACCCTTCCACATCCTCTACCACAGCCTCTAGAAACAGATTGAGTCTCAGTAGGCATCTTACCTATGGAAACCAAAAGATAAAATGATATCTCAAAACAAGTCAAAAGAAATACAAATATAAAAGTGCAATCTCAAAACAATGGTTCTAAATAGAAAAGAGTTATGTGTCTATCTTTTGTTTCAAGTTAATTACAAGATGCCTAATGGGCATGAAAATTCCCAAAGTTCCTAGTGTATAAACTTGAGATCTGATTCCAAATGTAACGCCCTGTCTGGAAATCCATGAGAAATTAACCTAACATGATACTAAGTTGATGAAATAATTTTAAAAAAATGTTTAAACAATACAAATGTGGAAGAAAGTATAACATAAGGTAAGACATATACTAAAGTGCATAACTTAGTTAATAATCTCAAAGGGTTCCAAGACGTAGTGTTACTTTAATGTCTTTCCCATTCCTTGAGTGCTTGTATAGGCTAAGGATGGCAATGAGATGATACCTAGAGAGTAGATATGATTAGATTCATCATCTTCATGAGAGGGCATTCTAATTCTGCATGGGTCATGTTGAGGGTCTAGGGTCTAGAGAGGCCAGTCCATGGTAACTCAAGTAGATGACCATGCCATGACACTCCCATAGTATGTAGCCTAATTCTCCTCCATAGGCTCTGCATTTTCCTCTAGTGGTTGGTATTTGGTATTTGTTGGCATTTTGGTATTTGTTATCAATTCTTTATCATTTTTTTGTGTACCCTTGTGTTGACCTATAATCTTCAATGTGTCTTGATCATACCTATTTATTAACCTTGCACCTTTGTATCCTTGTACCTTTGCATTATCCTTTCTTTCTTTTGGCTATCTTTTTGAGTGGTCCTAGTGTTTATCTCCTCAATACATTGAGTTGAGGTAGTATAGTGGGATGGACCTCAAGGTTCCACGTGGCCAGATGGTAGTGATTCTATTTACTATTGAGATCCTACATTTGTATTCATGTGCTTGGATGATCCTAGTTGTTGCAACTATCTTCTATGTTCATTATTGGAGACTTACTCATTGCTATCATTAGATGTATATCTTGTATTCTATAATGTATGAGACATCCATTCAGAAGATGTTATGTATTGGTGACTAGATTCATTATTGTGATCCCTACAAATTGTATAGTGGAATACGATTTATTATGTATACCATGTTGTATCAGTTGTATATTTTCTTACATTAATATAATGGTGTATCTTTTTAATAAGTTAAAATATGTATTTTAGTTTACTTTATGGTTTTTCTTAGTAGTTTAGTTAACATTAAAGTAACACTACATCTTGGAACCCTTTGGGATTGTTAACTGAGTTATGCACTTTAGTATAATGTCTTAACTTATGTTGTACTTTCTTTCTCATTTGTATTATTTAAACATTTTTTAAAAAAATTATTTCACCAACTTAGTATCATGTTAGGTTAATTTCTCATGAGTTCTTGGACGAGGAATTACATTTATTAAACTAAAATAAATGAATAATAGACAATAATGAATATGTTTTTTTTGTAAAATTACTCCCATTCATGTCATTATAAAACAAATATGCTAATGTGAATGCACAATCATGGATGAGTACAAGAAGGTGTACCTATAGGACAAGGATTTTGTTTAGGCATGGGGAATTGACTAAAGAGATACTAGTACTCTAAAATATTAAAAAAATGTTCATAATTATTTAAAAATATGTTAAAGTGAATACACAATCAGGGTGAGTACAAGGTGTACATATATAACTAAAGTTTTGTTTAGGTATGGGGCATGGACTAAGAGAGAATAGTGCTCTAAATTATAAAAAAAGTTCATAAATTATACTATTAATAAAGATTATAAAGTGAAAACATAATCAAGGATGAGTACAAGGTGTAAATATATGACAATGGTTTTGTTAAGCTATGGGGCATGGACTAAAGAGATAATAATGCTCTAAAATATAAAAATGTTCAAAATTGTATTATTAAAAAAGATGTTCATATATGAAAATGATTTTGTTTAGGTATGTTTGACATAAACTAAATAAATAATAGCTCCTAAATATAAAAAAAATGTTCATAAATTGTATTAAAATAAAGATGTTAAAGTGAATGCACAATCAAGGGTGAGTACACCAAGGTGTACATATATGACGAGGGGGTTTTTAAGGTATGGGACATGGAATAAAGAGAGAATAAATTGTAGAATATAAAAAATATTCATAAATTATAGTTTAAAACAAAGATGCTATGATGAACATACAATCAAGGATGAGAACAGGAAGGTGTACACATATGGACGAGGGTCTTCTTTAGGTATGGAACATGAACCAAGAAAAATTAGTACTCTAAAAACTTAAAAAATATTTATAAATTATATTATTAATAAAAAAAAGATGCTAAAGTGAACGCATAATCAAGGAAAAAATTAAAATATATAATTTTAATCTTTTTTATAAATATAGTACATTTACCTTTCTATATAACTCTAATTAATTTTTTTATATTGAATGGAATGAATGCATAAAATAAAAATAAAGAAAATCACAACAAACTAAATTTACATTATTTTAATTTATATATATATATATATATATACAATTTTGAACATTTTTATATTTTAGAGCATTATTATCTCTTTAGTCCATGCCCCATACCTTAACAAAACCATTGTCATATATTTACACCTTGTACTCATCCTTGATTATGTTTTTCACTTTATAATCTTTATTAATAATATAATTTATGAACTTTTTTTATAATTTAGAGCACTATTCTCTCTTAGTCCATGCCCCATACCTAAACAAAACTTTAGTTATATATGTACACCTTGTACTCACCCTGATTTGTGTATTGCTAAAGTGAACACATAATCAAGAAAAAAAATTAAAATATATAATTTTAATCTTTTTTATAAATATAGTACATTACCTTTCTATATAACTCTAATAAATTTTTTATATTGAATGGAATGAATGCATAAAATAAAAATAAAGAAAATCACAACAAACTAAATTTACATTATTTTAATTTTTTTTAAGGTTGATTATATATATATATATATATATATATATATATATATATATATATATAATTTTGAACATTTTTATATTTTAGAGCATTATTATCTCTTTAGTCCATGCCCCATACCTTAACAAAACCATTGTCATATATTTACACCTTGTACTCATCCTTGATTATGTTTTCACTTTATAATCTTTATTAATAGTATAATTTATGAACTTTTTTAATAATTTAGAGCACTATTCTCTCTTAGTCCATGCCCCATACCTAAAAAAAACTTTAGTTATATATGTACACCTTGTACTCACCCTGATTTGTGTATTGCTAAAGTGAACGCATAATCAAGAAAAAAATTAAAATATATAATTTTAATCTTTTTTATAAATATAGTACATTACCTTTCTATATAACTCTAATAAATTTTTTATATTGAATGGAATGAATGCATAAAATAAAAATAAAGAAAATCACAACAAACTAAATTTACATTATTTTAATTTTTTTTAAAGTTGATTATATATATAGAATTGTGACTAATTGAAAAATAACAAATTAAAAAATTTCAAATTAATGTCCCAATGAAAGGTAATTAAAATAATTTTTTAAATAGCTTAATGTATAAATTATAAACCATTTTAAAATCTCTCTTCCTTACTCAACTACATTTGGAGAAATAAAATAGTTTCAATAAATACTTATTAATACTCCCACAAAATTTAATGAGTCAACACCACTCCAATCCATGTGAAACAATATCTTGCTTTTTTAAATATTCAAGGCAACTTTATTTTGTCTTGCATATGACAACGCGTCATAAATATATGCCAAAGAAAAAATTTATGCCTATGTTGTCACTTTAGAAGTATTGTCTCTATGCTACCCCACTACAAAGCTTTTAGAATAGACAATAACAACAAATAATGGTTGTAAAATTTTGTACATTTAATTATTATATCTGTTTTTATTCTCTTAGTAATTTTATTTGAATTACTAGATGATAACAACAATTTTTTTTTGATGAAATAGTGGGTATTCAAATAAGTTTTAGATTTAATCAAGTAAATACAATATAGAATTTGATAACAATGAAGTTCATAATTTGGTTGGAGATGTTGGTTTCAAATTTTCAATGAAGTTTATAGAATGCTAATAAAGTATTGTGGGAAGGTATATATAGTTGTAGAAGTTAGTATTGAAAGACAATGTTTTGTGGAGTGGGTCATTTACTACTAAAGTTATGTTTGGCTTAGATGTAGCAATAAGCACAATGCTCATAAAGTGCACAATGGTTTGGAAAGAAAACATTTGATCCTTCATAACCATTTTACCTAAGAAGGCCATATCATCAATCTCCATATGACCAAGATAATAGCATGGAAGAAGTCATGTGTTGTTGTTGGTGGTTATCAAATCCACTAATTGTTAGCTACCGAGAAGGGTTATGGAGATAACGTGCATGGTATGTAGATGCATGATGTGTATATGTTATTGTAAATATGGGAATGGTTGGTGAGATGTTTCATGTGCATGTGAAGCATGATGCATGCGTTTATATGTATATCAAATGATTGGTTAGAAAATGGCAAAATCATGGTTTTATAACAAAATGGGCTATGTGTGTGGAGATTTGATGATAAAGGTGATCAAAGCTAGTAGGATTTATTGGACTTTTATTGCATGGTAGTTGAATATATAGATTATTTCTTGTAGGTAATCATTTATGTTCCAAATCAGGTCATTTTTGGATTTTTCCACTAATAATATAGAGGTTGGGGATTAAAAACAAATTAGAGGGCTCAATGGAGAGGTTAATTTTTTGTCATTTATACAACATTGTAGTTGTGTTCAGGAAATAGTTGAATAATAAAAAGTCAGAGTTAATTTATAATAGGATTTTAATGATTAATAGCTAATATGTGGATTATTGTGTAACTTAAATAATAGATTGATAAATATTTTTAAATTTTAACAGTTGTTTGGGACACTATTCAGCTTTTATTGGTTATTACAAAGTACTGCAAACTTGGAAAATTCACCCAATTTCCTATGTGAGGGATCAAGAAGCATACTTGAGATGACAGTTTAATGAGGCAAAGGAGTGTAACATTTAAATTGTAACTCTAAGGACTATATTTTATGAGGCCATAATCTTCTTATCATCTATTACAAGTGATGCATGTTATTAGTTGTATCCATGATTTGGACAACTATTAATTATAGTACTTAGTTTTCTCAATGGTTTCTTTAAGTTAGTTTCTAAATGTGATGAAGCTTAGTATGAGATGTACAAATTTGGTATCCATGAGGCAATACAAATACATATAGAGTAAGGATTTAATGGCTTGAGAAGTGAAACCTCACTTCTCCCAGCATTTTGCTCCCATTAGAGGATTTCTCTATAAATTATGTGTGCATGTTTGTGTTTATTCTACATTTTAGATAGTATTCATATACATGTTACCTATTTTTCACCTACAATTCAAACATGTAGAGATGATTATGTTTTGGAACTAATCAAGGTACACATTTTGTTACATTTGGTTTCATAATTAAGTGTCTTGCTAAAATATAAGTAAATGTTGAAATTTAAGTACTTCATTGTAACACAATATTGATTTAAGTAAAAATTTTATTGATATACAAATGTATTACACAAGAGAAAAATATATGTTTGCATTTTAGAATTCTTTTGATACAAAAGAGAAGTAAAAGACCCACACAAGCCATGAGATAACTCTCAAACAAATGCATCTATAAAGTACAATATGCATACAAAGATAAAAGGTAAACAAAGAAGAGAGATCTATCATTGTCTATTGAATGAAAAATCCCCATCTATGATCAACACCATATTTTTATCTTCATCCCCATCTTCAGATTTCTTGGACACAATCATGTATCTACAAGAAGAGATAATAAATTTTTTTAGAGCTTGGGGTCTCAATTCTATGTCTACATATCATTAGTGCATGCATAACATACTCAAGACAATGCACCAAATCAGATTGAAGAAATCAAAATAGAATATTCATAACTTCATCTTTTTTAATGAGTTTATTTCATGTGCAAGTACATTTATCATACATATAATTGAATATTCTAATATGATATCACTTATACTTCAACATGTGGGTTAAAATGGGCTCCCATAAGGGTTGATCCTAGCATGTCGTTGTGGAATGATGCTGATCATAATAGGATGCATTAACTATATTAGATATGTTAGCTCATCTAGAAAATGCATGTTATGCATAACATGTATTTTCTAGGATGAGATCATAGAATATATCTAATATGGTTGTTTGGTTATGGTTAGCATAATTATCATGAAATAAAGTACTAGGGATATAACAGATCAACATTAAAATATAATGAACTGTCAAAGGGACATTCTATTATGGCATGAAACCTTTTAGTTAAATAGTATAAGCTTGAGAAGCTGGGAGGAACATAATCAACTATAGATGATATTTTCATGTGAATCAAATCAGCCAAATAAATAGTTTTATCATACAAAAGGACATAAGAAATGCATGGTACATTGATAATGGAACAAATCAAGGTGAAGGTAGTAGACAACAGTCATGAAAAAATCAAAGAGTTATATTGTTTTAGACATGTTCCAAACACCTAAGGGAAGCAACAATAACAAGTTATACAAGGCTTACTTGAGAAAAATGCATGAACAATTGCATAGATCATGTGTTGCATGTGTGGTGTGTAAAAAGTGGTTGCTAAATAACAATACACTTAAATGATTCTTTATGGGATTGATTTAAACAATGAAAATAGAATAATATAAAACTGAAACCAACCAAGGAGACTCATTTCCTTTTAGTAGACATGGGTATGAGTTTTTCTCTCAGGTCATTGCAAAACCCAATGACTATAGATGTAATCTAAATGAAGAATTTTAAGCTAATATGAAAATGAAATGTTCATCCAACTAGCTAAGAGTTAATCCATATTAGAAAAATGAAATGAAGTGTTCCTAGATTTGATGGATGCAACAATGATGTAATTACAACAGACTAACTATGTAATTAAGATAACTAACAATAATTTCAATGCATAAATAATAATGAACAAATTGATAGTTTTTTTTTAAGACAAAAGTGGATTATCCACTATATATATTATTAATATAAAGAATGTTTCAAGGGCTCAATTAGGAAAGAAATCCTTGCCATATATAATTTTGCCCGATATTTCTCAAGGCATGAGTTTATCATAAAATATCTTCAAAATTACCCCATAAATTACACAGTTTGGCATGAGAACCGATTTACATAACCATACAACACATGTATCAAAATTTATAAAGTTATTCTTTAATTATTCTATCATATCGGTGGAGCCCCAACTTGACTTTTCTAGTTGGGAATGTGGAGACCAACCAGAAGCTTCCATCTTCCATCCATGAGCCAAATGCTCGGCCTGATTACACACTTCCTAGTTAGAAGAACACAAATCACCCCAGCCGGCAGCAATTTCCCTTTGCATACATGGTTGTTTCCATCCAGCCGAATCTGACGGGTGAACGTTTAGATTAGGAAAAACATCCAACTTCCTAGTCAGTTGTTCATGACCAAAGGGGCACGCGGAGGGCTGCGTACACTTAATGGAAGAATATTCAGGAATTCAAATAAATCTAGGAGAGCATTGACCTTATCCTTAATTCTTACCACCAGCAGATGGCCCAGTCTTCTGCTTGAGGTGCGTAGGGAATGCTCAACATACCTAGAATTTTTCTTCACTAGTGAGCGTTTAATACTGTCATAAACCACCATATAATCATGATTGGTGAGAAGATTGTGCTGAGAAAATAAGCCACCAACCAATGCCTGACCACCCCATAAATCATAGCTTTTCATAGCCCTCTTGAGTGCATTTTCTGGTAGAAATTTTGGATTGACCACTTTGTTAGCTAGTATCTCCAGCAAGTGCACCAACTGTAGAAGGTCCATAGCATTGGACAAAAATATATCCACTATATGCCCTAGGTAAATGAAATGTCTTGACTGTGGTGAAAGAATTTCCTCTCCAATGACATGTCGAACAGTAGCCCTAATCTCCTGTGAGTGACAAACGAATATGGTAGCTAGTGCCACATCATCTATCTGCATAGGCAAGGCTTCCTCCATTTTATCAACTTGCAAATGTATTATGTAATTTCTTGATAGGATTTTGTAGTGGTATCTATTGCATTGCAAACATTTTGAACACTGCTCAGACACTAGCTCCATTCTTACCAATTTATAGGATCGAAATAGAAATGTATTATTGTTAATGAAGGCATGGTATTTGAATCCCCTGAGCCATCACAAGTATGCTTACCATTTAAGAAAAATTCCCCTATTATCACCCATGTGAGTTACATTCAAGATGTGTCTAACTATTCCCACACATGCCAAATATGTGTACTTAAGAAAGGAAGCAAGTTTTGACGGCTCACAAATTGATAGTGTTACCGCACTTAGAAAAATATATCCTTCCCTTTGTGAGAATGGAGGCTTGGTTATATAGGAATCCTCTTAAGAATGAACGAACGAGATTGACCAAAGACGAACGATTGAGATTTGTTCCAGACTAGCACAATCCATGCGCAACTAATTCGATTGGTCGAGATAACTAGTTAACTAAACAGGTTTGATCAATTGTTTTAGAAACTTCTAAGGTTGAACCTAAGTTTCTAAATTGAAAGATGAGTTAACATAGGTGGTTTTCCAGTTAACTGGATTATTTCCAAAATCGTGTTCAGTTGACTAGTGATGATGACTTCATAAATGCATTTTTGGAATAATTAAATAATTTAATGCATTTTTCTCCAAATTGTGATGACATAATTAATTTAATTCCTTTTTCTAATTAATTAAAAATTCTTATTTATTTAATCAATATCCTAAGATATTAATTAAATAAGTGGCATAAGGTTGATTTAATTGTCAACAACATTAGGATTTAGGAATTAATTAATTAAATAAGATCAAGTGTGATGGTTGAATGGGACCTAGAATATAGGTCAAATCAGATTGATAAGTTGAATTATCTTAGGTTAGGACTTAGGGGATTTGATCAAGCCTGGGGCTCTCTTGATGAACAATCAAGATTAGGGGCTTATGGTTTTGTTGACCATTTTTTGGTGAAATTACAATACGATAGTCAAAGAAAAGGAAACAATCATTATAACATGAGTACAAGATAAGTAATGACATCCAAAGCCTAAGGGGTTGAATATAAATGAAGTTTGAGAAAAGGAGAATTCATTATCATCTTTGATTCATCAAGCATGAAATAAAACATATTTACCAAAGCAATGAAGGAGAAGGTATCTTATAAGTTAACAGCATTCAGTTATGAGAATACCAATGGAGCCACAATAGGATGGTGTCTCAAAATTCATGTACACACATGCGAAGTAGAAAACAAATGAGGACATGATTTAGTAACAAAGAGGTTCCCAACATCAACACAAGGACAATAACCCTCACAAGAAAGGAGGAAAAAGTAAGAACATGCATGAAAGCATAAAAATTTCACTATATAATAATGACAGTGATATACATAAGAAGGTTTAGACATGACATATGATGTTAATAAATAACATTGTTGTCTCTCAGATCAAAAGGAGTCATATCAATGGAGGTCTACCATATTAAATATTTCATCAAGAGTAAATGCATTAGTCACAGAGATGGTAAATTACAATAGTACATTGGGAATTCTTCAATATTAACAACAACCATGGAAGATAAGAGCATCATTAATGTTAATATGGAATTCATTATCATCTTTGATTCATTGAAGATTCATCGAGATCAAGCAATATTGAAGATGCTGCTATTATTATCATCTTTGATTCATCGAGGTCTACCACTTGATGTTTAAGATCATAATGTTTTTTTTTGGTGAAAGTAATAAGATATAATAGCAGCATCTTCAATATTAACAACAACCATGGAAGATAAGAGCATCATTAATGCAGGGTAGTGCTATACATGACATAGTGACATTCACCTGAAGAAGGGTACAATGAAGATAAATGAAATGCCAAGGTTTGGAACAAAAAACATGCTACAAAACAAATATTTCCTAATAGAGAAATATATGCATACAAGTATCTAGAATTCATATGCAAAAGAATAAACAACATACCATCAAAGATGGCACAATATATACTATGTCAAAATAATGTTAAAATAAATGTAGTTATGAAAAATCATTATAGTTATGGAAGGGTGTGACTTTTGTAACCATCGTTGGGGTATTATGTAAACTCATAAATTAATAGAGAAGGATATACAAGAATAATATAGGAAAGATGAATATTTACATAGGGCACACACTTGAGGGAATATTTAAGGTCTTTGGTTGGACATTGGGCATTGGGAGAAGGGGCACATAACATGTGCCCAACTCAGGGTATAATATACACTTGAGAGTGTCTTGACTAGGGTCGTATTATTCCTATATTGAGGCATACAAGGTTTTATATAAGAACTAGTTCCTTTTGGAATGCTTCCTTGCTATGGAAAGCTTAGACTTGTAATTGATCTAAGTGTCAAATAGTAGCCTCTCCATGATTTTTAGAAATGTGTTAATCAAATTTAATTTTAGTCATTATTTTAGACATTTCATTAATTAATTTATTGTTGTAGATTAATATTACAAGTTACACTTCATTAATTTATTAATTATTTTAGACTAATAGTATAAAGGTTCTATCATTTGATTTTTGGTACACATTAATACATATAAAATTTCATAGGTTAATATATATGTAGCATAAAAGTTATATTGCTATGTTTTGAATGGTTATTCAATATACATTGTGAGGTTTATTATTGTATTAAATAATGTTACTTTTAGAAATACATTAAATATTGCGTAAAGAATTTATAATAAATAATAATTTAATTACCCTACTTTTTAAATTGCTTTTACTTTGGGTAAAAATGGTGATCAAAATATCATGCTCCAAGTCAATTCATATGGTTTCACTGCTAAGACTTTAGTAGCTTATAGTTTGTGTTGTTGGACTTTGTTATGGTTTTTTATGATAGAGTGTTGTTAAAATATTGTAAATATTACGCTTATGATAGTTTATCCACCTTAAGACTGTTTATTTCAAAAGGACAACATTTTGATTTTATTACTATTAATAAAAAATAATTAATTAAAACAAAATCAATTATAATAATATCAAAATTATTTTTATAAATATGAAATCTAATTTAAAAAAATAAAACTAAAAAATAATTTTAAAAAATAAAACTAAAAAATAATTTTAAAAAATAAAACTAGAAAATAATCTAATAGAAAATAAATAAAAATAAAAACAAAAATTTATTATTAAACTATTTACTAATTCCAATATAAACATTATATTTGTATAAAGTAATTATTATAAAAAATAAATAAACTAAGATAAACCCAAAACAAAATTTAAATACAAAATTCATAATTTGTATTATCAATAAATGATAACTAATACTAATATAAAAAGAAATTCATTGTGGTCTCCAAGTCATGAATATTAACTAAAATTCAATGCACTTTCGTTGTCTCCTTGAAAACCTTTAACATGGAAAAAGAAGATGAGAGTGACCTCTTCTTTATCAAACTATTTATGCTCTTACGTGTCTTAAATGATAAACCAATTTTAGTGGACTCCATTTAGATTTAATAAATTGTACACAATTCATTTGTTTTTTCCTTTGTTTTATTTTAGTTTTTTACTTGGAGAGGGTCCGATCTCATTTTGAGTCTTTTTATCACTTCAATTTAGAGTACAAATTCTTTATGTTTAAAGTAGCTCAAATTTTCTATAATGGATATGGATAATCCAAAGTTAAAAGACAAATTGAATTATATAGATATTGATATGTTTCATTTTATATAAGTAATTATAATAATATCAAAAATATGTTTCTATACTTTATTTTTTTAATGCATATATTGAAAATATAAAGTTTGTGATAAGAAGTTTAAGAAAATGGTATCTTTTAAGAAAATGGTATCTGATAATAAGTTTAAGGAATGAATTATTAAAAATTAATTAAGTCATAATATTTATATTAATTAATGGAAGTTTTATTTGGATCTTTATCTTTGAATTATAAGATGTTATTTATGAAATATACATATTATGCAATATATTTAGCAAAGATATTGTTTTATCTAACTCGTTTGAAAAATATCACTACAATTACAAACTCTTATTTTTTTTGTGTGCAACATTAATAAAATTGAATGTCTTCTTCTTCTCTTCATGTCTCACCCTACAAGATATCCTCTATTTATCATTTAAATATCCTTTATAATCACCTACAAAGCCATCACATACTTTCAATAGTCTCTTTTTTTATTTATGAAGCATCCTTCTTAATTCTCCATTACATCATGCCAATATCATTTATAAATCTATTACATGCCCATTAAACTAAACACAACTACCTGAAGTCTTCAACACACAATATAAATATTAGGACATCCTTACAAAAATTTGTATTATAATCTTTAAAACTAAATAATCTTACCAATTAATCATAACCCCACTTACTAATATAATTACAATATTAACA
Organism: Chamaecyparis obtusa; assembly: GCA_027943335.1. Taxonomy (NCBI): domain Eukaryota; kingdom Viridiplantae; phylum Streptophyta; class Pinopsida; order Cupressales; family Cupressaceae; genus Chamaecyparis; species Chamaecyparis obtusa. Next base: position 14,242 of record BSBK01002918.1, read on the forward strand.
ATGATTATATAAACACATATTTATGTTAGTTTTAGTAAAAAAACATAAACATATTTTTAAACTCCACTATTATTAATTTAGCCACTAGTTTGGATGGAAAGAGCAATAACTTATTGTATTGTTTATGCTTTAAAATAATATCTCGCTTTTAAATTTCATCATTTGGCCGTTAGTTATGGCTAAGATGAAATGACATTAAATATTTTTTTTAGGGCACTCAGGACATTTTTTTAAAATAGCTTTATAGCAAACAAATTTTGAACAACTAATATAAGCTTTAGCTTTATCAATATTAAAAAAAAATTACAAAATATCTATAAATTTCATGTTCTAATTGGGAGTTTCACATACTCCAAAATTTATGTTATAATGGTGAGATTCACATATAAAATAAATTATGCCAATGATTTTATAGTTTTTTATTATTATTATTTTAATAACGATGTCATACTTTAACTATTTGTTTCATGTTCAACACTATTTTTGAATTAAAGTGTTTTATGTCTTCCTTTGTTTAGAGGATCTTCACACGCGGGAAATTGCTCAAGACGAGAAGCCTTAGTTTCGTTCTTTTTTTATTAAACATTTTGTCTAATAGAGTTTAAAATTTTAATATTGAGCAAAGCAAAAATGTGTGATTAGAAAATATACATGAAAATAGGTTAATCAAAGAAATCTAATAATAATTTAGATTAAAAAAATTAATTGGATTTAGAGTCTATTTATATTATTATTTTTTAAAATTAAATATGAAAGAATCAGGTTATGTAGTTTTTTAACTAGGAATTTGGTATAAATATTGAAGATGCATGTCATCAAATTATTAATATTTACAAATCAATTGTTTTTGAGATGTGCAATCTTAAAATCTATTAAGACTTGAAATCTTTTGTAGGTTGATTTTGAGTAGTACAAAACTAGTTTATAGGGCACAAGTCTTTTATAACAATTTATACTCTTACAACCTAGTTTGTTAGAATCTCTATTATTTGATTATGCTTCAGGAGTAATAGTATTTCAAAATACTTTAGAGAAGTTGCTAGAATCATAGTCAAGTTATCCTTAGTCAACCCTCTTGATAGATGCATTTCAAGGCCTTGAGATAATGATTGAAGATAGTAAACTCAAGCCAACAATGATCTATATGTTTTTTTATTAAAACAACAACATTACAAGAGATTTGTCCCTTACAAGACCACAACTTAAGGGTTGTTCAACTAGGAAAGCCAATGGAGAAAGAGAACAACATCAAAGACAAGAAGAAAACAAGAGATGAAACAGAAAGGAGGGGCTCCCCCCTGAGAACAAAAATAGAAAGAAAATAGCTAAGCTTGACGACCCCTCCCTGCACAACCAAGATTTTTGAGCCACTCTTCCCTTAGGAAATTGAGGAGCTCGTGGTTATCCTTCTCACCACTTTGAGAATCTTGGTTCAACATGCAAAAAGTGGTGGAAAGGCTATACATAACTCTACAACCAAACCTAGCAACATTGACATATGTTTTTCAACCTCCTAGATTTTCAAGGTTAGAAAATCAACTCTTCCTTTAAGATATTTAACCTCCTCAGAAAATGCAAGGCACACAAGGCATCCATTGAAGGGGGAGAAGACCTCCTCTCTGCTCACTCTCAGGACCAAGCCTTCTCAAGGCTATAAGAAAACATGTGATATGATTTAACATACATAAACAATGATCTATATGTTTATTCTAAGGTAAATGTGTTATTTTTAATGCTTCAAATAAAATCTTCCTATAATGAATGCCTTGTGTAATGTAGATGGTATTTTTTTTTCTTGCATCTATGTTTAAGTATGTCATAAATGAAGGTCTTTAAATACTAAAGAAAAATAAATAGCCATTCAAACATTTACTAAGTCAACTTTCAATGACTAGTGGCAAGGGGCGAGTCTACAAAATTTGAGACTTAGAGTCTAGGAACAACCTCAAGTGGCTCAAGGGAGATATTAAGTGTTGTGGGATTGACCCATTATAAAGAATATCAAATATTGGGTAAAAATTAGACATATTGAAGTGTGAGCTAATCATGAAGTAAAAGTGTGGGAAGATGTGCCAATGGGGAAAGGATAAGGTTAAATATATGGAAATGTGTTTAAATGAGTTTGAAAACTCTTCTTAGGATTATGGTGATGTCTTTATCATGGCCTTAGAAACACCTGCATCATAAGGAGTATGGTTAATGTAATTTGGAGCTTCGTTGTAAACGGCCTCATAGAACAGCCCATTAGTGGTCTAAGTATAAAGAATATGATGGCAAGAAGGTGTACCTTGGATATGACTCTTGTTTTAATATTGGCAATGGAAGACTCCTAATTTAACTCCTTGGGGGATGAAGGGTGGGGATCAATGGTGTACTATACTTATCTGAGTTAGTATAGAAATATCTTTCTATAAGTAAAATTAATGATTTGGGTTTATAGGTTGTTTTATCAAGTATAGGAAATCATTTCTTCAAAATATAGTTTTTGATTAAGGTAAAAGCAGGTTTTACATGGACCCGAAACCAATTACAATTAAGCAAAAAGATAGAGCATTAAAGTTTTGAAGTGAAACACTTGTTGGAAAACAAAAGCAGGAACAAACAACAACATAGTTCAAACATAGAAACTAAAAGAAAAACTAGCAACAAAACAACTACTAGAAAGACCAAGCTAATTATCTGTTATCATTTCTTTAGCCTTCTTCTGGAGGTCTTCCATCTTCTGGATAGTCTCTTGCAGCTCCTTCAGTTCTTTCTATTTTTCAGGGACCTTCCTCTAGATGCACCCTCTAGTTCTCATCCCCGGACCAGTATTGCCAGCATCCTCATCAATGGTAATAGTACTTCTTTCCAGCATGTTCCTTTCCAGATAGTTATGCAACATATTCAAGTTCATAATTGTTGCCTTCAGACCCTCATTGTTGTGACTCGGAACACCTTTTATCATATTGCTAATTTTGGCTTCTAAGTCTTTCACCTTGTCATTAACTATCTTGCTCATCTCGGCAGTACAATCCTCATTTTTATTTTTGTTTTTCACCTTATCAAGAACCTTGTAGACATGGAAAATTGGCAAAGGCTTAATTCAATCAGAAAGGTGCAACAAATCATCAAAATAACATGAAAAATCAATAAATGGAACAAAGGCAATTCAAATCAAAGGAAAATTCAATTAAATGATTAAATGATTAAATAAAGCTTGAAAAGGGGAAAAACACTAAGAAATTGATTAAATTCAATTAATGACATAGTTGTTGAAAGAAAAAATCAAAATGAACCTCTTACCCTTCATGGCTAAATTTAATTACTTTAATTAATTAATAAATATGAAATTCCCTCAACAAAGGAAAAAGGAGACAAAATGGACACAAATCACTCACTTTTGTTGAAATGGTCCAGCCTTTTGAAACCATTTAAATGTTTGTCCCCCCATTTAGGGACAAAGCAAAGCCAATTGACCTTACCCAAGCATAACCATGGTTATCTCACTCTACCCCCTACCCTTGGGAAAATCTTATAAATAGAAGGCATTTTGAGGCATTATTCATCCACTCCATATCTTTGAATTGCAGCCAAGCTCTTGCAATTTGCATCCACATCACTCACTTAGCATTTTCATTGATAATTAGCTTCAATTGTTGATCATTTTGTAGATTTCTTATCAAATAGAGCTAGAATTTGATAATTAAGATCTAGTTTGCATATCATTCTTAGTTCAATTCTCATAATTAGAGTGTCACTAGTGAGGATTTGCAGCTGAGAGCCTCACTTACTACTTCAATTTAGAGAACCATGAGATATTTAGATTAATTTGTGCATTATTTAGATTAGTTTGCTTTGAATAGTGTAAATTCTCTTTAAATCTTGTTATTTCATGAAGGTGTAAATCACTCACACACAAATGGCGCCCACCGTGGGGCCCTCGGCCTCAAATTCATCATAATTTTCATGTTATTTGCAAAATTTAGGCTAGAATTGCATGATTTTGCTCACTGTTTGCAGGTTACAGAAAAGAAATCACGCCTGCCGGTAAAAAAGTCACGCCTAAAACAAAGAGATGTCGCGTGCGGAAATTAAAATGTCGCCTGGAGTCTGAACGATCACGCTTTTCAGCCTACAGAATCACGCTTCTGGCGAAAGAAATCACGCCTGCAGAAATCAAATTCTCGCATCACGGACAAGCAGCTGATGCCTTTGGTCATTTAGATGTCGCCTGGACAGAATTAAAAGCCACGGCCGAGGAATCATTTTACACCTGGTGTAAAGGGAGTTTCTTGCCTTATTCATTTAATTTCTCGCTTTCAGTATTATAAATGTCGCTTTGGATTAATGAAATGTCGCTTTTCTGGAATTAATTTATCGCTTCTAGTAAAGAGTTCACGCATTATTTTAATTTGATATCGCACTTGATTGCTTTAATCTCGCTTGAGCCCCTTATGGTGACGCTCGCGGTTAAAGTAATTACGTCTTTATTAAATTAGATCTCGTGTTTAGCATGGACAATGTCGCCTGATTTAGGATTTATATTGTATCAGAGTAATTACTGTTGTCGCGTGTATTAAAGATTTCACGCTGTGCTAAAATTTGATATCGCACTTGCCTATTTTAATCTCGCTTGAGCCCCTTTTGGTGACGCTCGCGGTTAAAGTAGTCATGTCTTTGTTAAATTTTATCTCGCCTGTAGTCTGGATGATGTCGCCTGACTGTATTTTCTCTATTTTGTCAAAAATGTTAAAATAAGGACTGTATGCTAACTTCACGGTCATTTTTTTTGTCTCAAGAGCATGGTCTGTCATAAGAAAGTGCAAAAACTAGAGAGAAGACATAACTTAGAGGAGAAATTGATCTCTAAAAGGATAAGGAAAGAAAACCAGGTACATTCTACCTTTGTTCTCAACAATGATTTAGAGAAAGAAGTAGAATTATATGCTAAATACATTGCTGTTGTAGATGCTTACAAACGAAAATATGTCTCATTAAATTGGGAGTTTAGTCCTTAAGTTTGTAAGAATGTTGCAAATATTTTGGTAAAAAGAATCAAAAGCATAATCAATTATATCATTTTAAGCTTTGATTTTGATTTCCCCTCACTTTGTTTGTATTGTGCTGACTAACTTGTTGGTGGAGGGAACGTTTTGCTAAGGTAAGAGAAAGATTTGGAGAGAAAATGAAAAATCTACTACTTAAAAATGCGCCTAGCCTTTGCTAGCATCGTTTGAGGTATTTTTCTCATCAAGCTTGCACATTCCCTTAGCTTGTGGCATTTCAAAGTTCAAAACATAGTTTAATCATAAAAGGAAAAAAATAAACACTTCAATTCTAAGAACCCCTTTGTCACGGGGTTGAAAAAGAACTAAATTGATTGTGAGTGTTTGGGATAAGGGAAAAGCAATAGGGATATGCTCTTCACTCTTTGAGTGAATCAAATTCCCAAACTTGCTCTACCAAATCCACTTTTCATGCTTTCAAATGAACATGTTTAAAACTTAGTGGGCTTGCCTCCCGAGATTGCCTTAGAAGGGCCAGTGAGAGGGACAGCCCAAAGTGGGATACACTTGCTTTTGCCACGAGAATCCGACCCACTATAAAATGAAACGCGGGTATCCTTAATGGGGTACATGACAAAAAGGATTTTAGCTCTTTCGAACTTCCTCTAGTAGTCCTAACGGATTGCGCAAAATCGTGCTTTTGTGCGTGTGGGAAGCCCCTTAACATATTTGGGGGATGAAAAGCTAAGATCTATTTTGAACGGAAAACTTACTACATAACGGTAAAATAGCAAAACTACCTATTAGAGTCATGTTTACGAACCAATTATGTGCTAGGTAGATTGTGTGGAAGCTATTCTTGTGTTTAAACCTGTGAAAACATTCAAAAATATACACATTAGAGCATTCTAGGGATATGGTACCCAATTGATGTGTGTGTTGAGATTGTTTTTATTTTCAAACAAGATATTCCAAAGTTATTGATCAAAACACCATTAAAATTTTAAACCATTTAAAATTGATCAAAAACTTTTACCTTATTCCAAAAAAATAGCTTATCAAGAGAAGAAAGTCAACATACCCTTAAAGTTTGTTCATGCCTATTATTACAAGGTCACTTTCTATAAGGAAAGCATTACAAACAGACAGGACCTACAACGGAGAAGAGCTCCCATTTCCAAAGAACACTTTCATTACTTCATGAGTGACTGAAAAACCCGCTAAGGCAAAGGACATTAACAAGATGTTTAGCGGTACCCTAGGAAATATCGATCCCAACAACCAAGGGAACAACATGAATGGGGGTATAGATCCTAACAACAATCAAGGGAACAACATGAATGGGGGTATGGATCTTAACAACAATCAAGGAAATTCTAATAATGGAGGAAGAGATCCTAATTCTCAAAAGGCAAATTCACAAGGCAACAACTTATTTCCTCCTCATAATACAAACTTACCCCCAACTGCGGAAGAAGCCACGGTTGAAAGAGCGTTAGAGGCAAGACAATGTCCTTATTTCATAAAACTAATGAAAAAGACCATGCTTATGGATAAAGAAAAACACTTCATGGACTTAATACAAACGGGGGTAAAGCTACCTAAAGATTTTGACATAGAGCAATTAAAGCCCAAGGAAATAGAAGACCCTATGGAAGCAATAAGGGAACAATTCAAGGCATTACAAATGGAAATTGACAGTTTGAAACAAAACGGGGCTCCTAAGCCTTTCTCTATTGAAACATTATGTCCTTTTCCATTCGATAAGAGTTTGGTCATGGTGCCTTTTCCCATTAATATAACATTTCCTAAATATGAGAGGTATGAAGGAACATCTGACCCACATGATCATCTTCGGGGGTTTTGTGCATTGAGTCTTGAATTTATGCATGAATCAACCTATTTAATGAGACTATTCCCAAGAAGCTTGGGAGGAATGGCCATGGATTGGTTTTCAAAACTACCATCCGGCATAAAATCCTTTGAAGAGTTAGCTTCCAAATTCGTGACTCATTACTCTTATAACATCAAACATGAGGTCACAATGATAACGTTATGTAACACGAAGCAACAAGATGGAGAAGCCTTTCTCACATTCTTGCAAAGATGGAGGACTGCATTTGCTAGATATCCAAGAAGTGTACCAGAGAAAGAAAAAATGGATATCTTTATTAACGGTTTAAGAAGCGAACTGAATTATAGACTAAGGATGCAATGTCCTAAAACCTTCCAAGATTTGATTGATAATGGAATTACAATGGAAGAAGTGTTGATTAAGAGTGGAGAGTTGAAATTGTACAAGGAAAATAAGAATAACTCTAACTCCAACAACAACAATACCAACAATAACAACAATCCAAATAAAAGTTGGTACAACAACAATAGCCGTTATGCTGCAAAGAATAACAACAAAGGCATTGTTAATGATGGTGTAGTGGAATCTAGCAACTTGAAAGTGATTCCATTTGCCCTTACAAAGACACCAAATCAAGTGAATAATACTAATCAAGCATATAATGCACCTTCCAACAACAACAACAATGCCAACAAGAATAATCAAGGAAACAAGGATCAAAATAGCAAGTATGATAAGTATTTGAAGCCCACTCCTGCAAGACACTTTACACCCTTGGGAGAATCACTTGAAACTACATTAAAGGCTCTCATAGCTAACAATGTTATTACATTACCCGCTATTAAGCCTTATGAACCAGACCACAAGCCGGGTTGGTGGGATGCTAAGCATCATTGTGAATATCATAGGATTCGGGGGCACACTACAAATGAATGTCTACAATTAAAGAATGTGGTGCAAGACTTGATAGATAATAACATAATCACTGTTGATGGACCCCAAAATAATGAAGATCATACAACCTTTAAACAACCTTTTTACAAACATGATAAAGGTGAGTCATCAAATGGCAAGAAACAAAGTGCCAATAATCTCAACTTTGTGCCATCATATGATCATATTGTTAATGCTATCATCATTAATGAACAGCCTCAAAAGGAAGCAACAAATGTCATTACAAGAGGGCAGAATTCTAGAATGACTTTACAAGGGACAGTCCCTCAAAACACCAATCTCCCACCATCCAACATTGTGGTCAAACAACCTCCTACAGTAGCAAGGCCTTATAGTTTGGTGGACCAATTGCAACGTACTCTAGCACAAATCTCAATCTTAGAGTTATTGAAGTTGTCACCAAATCATAAAGAGATTTTGGAAAAAGCTTTGGAAGAGACACATGTTTCTACTACCTTAGGGGAAGAAAAATTTCAAAATATGGTAGGACATCTTGTGGCTCCTCATTGTCTTTCATTTTCCGATCAAGATGACATGTCTATAACTCATCCTCAAAATTTTCCATTACATATAGAGGTTTTGATCGAAAGGCATAGAGTCAAAAGAGCCCTTATTGATGGAGGGGCTGGCCTTAACATATGCACATTGAGTCTTGTAAAATCCTTAGGTCTATCCGAGTCTTGCATTGACACTACAAAGAAAATCACCATAAAAGCTTATGATGAAGCTGAAAGAGCTTCTAAAGGCATGATTGTGTTGCCCATCCAAGTGGGACCAGTCAAGAAGGAAACCAAATGTCAAGTGTTGGACATGAAATTAACCTATAACATCTTATTGGGAAGACCATGGATTCATGAGATGCAAGCTGTCCCATCCACATACCACCAATGCATCAAGTTCCCATACATGGGTGAAGAAATCACAGTTGGAGGAGACTCAAATCCATTTCAATATTGTAATGCACTCAAACCCTTGAATGAATTATACATTCCACATAATCGTGAAGGAGTTGTTCCAAGAATCACCAATGAAGATGCACAAAATCCTCTTCAAGCTAGCTCAACTACATCAACTAAGGGCAAGGAAAAAGTGAGCTATGAGGGCCCAAATGTGATGGAAAGTCCATATGTGGCACCTAAATTGGAGACAGTGATCTACAAACCTACTAAAGAGGAAAAAGAACAAGCTAAAGCAGCTCATTATCAATACATGAGTGAGATGATGAACAAATTTGACAAACAATGCAAGATTAGTTCAAAAGGGGTAGGAGAATATTCAGTTTCTCTATTTGACATGCCCATGTCTCCTAAGTCACATGGTAAACCCTCAAAAGAACATCTTCCACATAAGTATAATTGTTATTTTGTGAGGGAAGATAGCAAAGCAACATGGGATAAGGAAGAGGATGATGTCCTTCAATGGCTTTATCATGATGAGGATGGTACCTTAGATACTCCCATGGAAAGAATTCAGCATGTCAATATACAAACCGAACAATATGGGAAAGGATTTGATATTATGCAAAAGATGGGATACAAAGGAAGAGGACCCCTAGGCCAAAGAAATAGAGGATTATTAGAACCTATTGAACCTATTTGGAGGGCAAGTCATGAAAAATCCGGAGTAGGTTTTCAATATAAGGGAGAAAGTTCAAGTCCAATGCATGATTTTCATCCTCAAATAAATGCATTAGAATCCGAAGGAGATAGTGATGACTCTAGGGATTATGAATGGGATACTTTATCAGATGAGTCATGTCAAGATAAAGAAGTCATTGCTATACATACTTATGCAAAAATCCCAAAACAAGATGCTCCAATTAATGAAGAATCTCCTATTCAAAGGCCTAATATAGAACAAGCATCTAGTAGTGGAGCATGGATAGAAACATTTTGGATACCTTCAGAGGAGGGAAATTCAAACGCTAGTTTTAACCCACTTGCGGCTTTTCCCACATTGTTTCCCGTAGAGGTCGATGAGGATTCAAGCGAAGGGGACTTTGACCCTGCTTCCATGGATCATCTTGAGGAAGCGCACATCATAGATCTAAACGATACAATGTATGAACCCTCAAACGAAGTCATGTCCATAAATCCTATTGATGATACCTTACCCAATAACTCCTTAATTTTGATACATCCAGACCTCATTGATTGGGATCAAACCGAACCACATGACTTACTTTACTTCCCAAATGACCAAGCAACAAACCAATACCTCAATGCGGTTGAACCCTCTTTCACCAACGAACTCAATACGGACATGATGACCATAGCAAGGGTCCAATCTCTTAGTCAAAAAAAGAAAAAAATGAAAAAAAATAAAAAAATGAGAAGTTCTATTGGTGAAAACCCAACTGTGGCACCATTAGAACCAAAAACAATGAAAATAAAAGACATTTCTTTTGGTGAAAACCCAACTATGGCACCATTAGAAGAGAGATTGGATACTTTGCTTGAACATGAAGAAGAAAGGTCATCTATTCTTATAGAACCAACAGAAAAAGTTAACATTGGTACAGAACTAGAGCCAAAGGTTGTACACTTGGCTGCATCACTTACATCTCTTGAAAGAGAGGACTTTATCAAATTCTTCCAAGAACAACAAGTAAATTTTGCATGGTCATATGCCGATATGCCCGGACTGGATCTTGATTTCATAATGCATCATCTGAATGTTAGACCCGGAGTTAAACCTATGAAGCAAAAACTAAGGAAAATGCACCCACATGTGGCTCTCCTAGTCAAGGCAGAATTGGAAAAATTGTTAAAGGTGGGATTCATAAGAACAATAGCATATGCTGACTGGATCTCTAACATTGTGCCGGTTACTAAGCATGATAAATCTATCTGTGTGTGTATGGATTTCAGAGATTTAAACCTTGCATGTCCCAAAGATGACTTCCCATTGCCAAGCATTGATACCATAGTAGATTTGACAGCAGGTCACACAATGTACTCATTAATGGATGGATTTAGTGGATACAACCAAATCAAGATTGCTCCTGAAGACCAAGAAAAGACAGCATTTACTTGCCCTTGGGGTACCTTTTGTTGGAATGTCATGCCCTTCGGTTTAAAAAATGCTGGAGCTACATATCAAAGGGCCATGACAACTATTTTCCATGACATGATGCACACTTTCTTAGAAGATTATGTGGATGACATTCTAGCAAAATCCCACAATAGAGAAGAGCATTTACAAATCCTAAGAAAAATATTCATTCGGTTAGAACAATTCAAAGTTAGATTAAACCCAAAGAAGTGTGCCTTTGGTGTCCAATCCGGCAAGTTATTGGGTTATATAGTGTCAGCAAAAGGCATTGAAGTTGATCTTGAAAAAGTACAAGCCATTCTAGAAATGGAGATTCCAAGAAATATTAGCCAAATGAGGTCACTACAAGGAAAGATTCAATCAATAAGGAGATTTATCTCTCAATTAGCAGAAAAGTGTCACTCCTTCACCAGATTGTTACACAAGGACACTACATTTATGTGGGATGAAGAATGTGATAAGGCCTTCGCTACTTTGAAGACTTATTTGATAAACCCACCTATTCTTATGTCACCTATCAAGGGTAAAGAACTGTTGTTATACATATCAGCCACAGAAAGGTCTCTAGGCATATTGTTGGCACAAGAAGATGAGCAAGGAAAAGAAAGGGCAATCTACTATCTTAGTAGAACCTTAATAAAATATGAACTCAATTATTCATTCATGGAAAGAGCATGTCTAGCAGTGGTTTTTGCATCTCAAAAACTAAGACATTATATGTTGATGCATAAGATCAAATTAATTGCCAAGATTGATCCTCTCAAATACTTGCTAAGTAAAACTGCCTTAACAGGTAGAATAGCAAAATGGGTCATGATCCTAAGTGAATTTGACATTGAATATGTTGATAGAAGAGCAATTAAAGGACAAGTGATAGCAGATCACTTAGCAGATAACCCAATGGAGTCTACACAAACCATGCAAATTGAATTTCCAGATGCAAAAATTGTCAACATAGAAGCAAAGACATGGAAATTATATTTTGATGGATCTTACACACAAGGAGGTTCTGGAGCAGGTATATTATTGGTTACCCCTCAAGGGTACACCATTCCAAAGTCCTATAAACTCTTATTTCCATGCACCAATAACATAGTGGAATATGAGGCATTAGTCATTGGCATCAAAATGGCTTTGGAATGGAATATTGTAGAATTACAAGTGTATGGGGATTCCCAACTCATAATCAATCAGGTTAATAATGAATACAATACCAAAGATATAACATTGATGAAATATAAAACCTTGATTGATGGATGGAAGAAGTACTTTGCTTTGATCACATTTGAACAGATTCCAAGAGAAAAGAATAGAGCAGCAGATGCCATGGCTACCTTGGCTTCATTGTTACAAAAACTAGATCAAAATGAGAAGTATGAGTTCTTGGTGGAAGAGGTTGTAAAACCGGCATTCAACCTTCCTGACACCCAAATTGTTGCTCTTTTACATGGACATGACTCTCCTTGGTATGGACCTATCTATACTTACCTTAAAGACCAAGTACTCCCCATAGACCAAACTCATGCCCAAAAATGTAACTTCATACGCCAAGCCACCCGTTACCTAATCCTTTTAGACACATTGTATTGTAAGGGTCTTGATGGGACGTTACTTAGATGTCTAGAGGAAGAAGAGTCTAAGTTAGCTTTACGCGAGGTCCACGAAGGCATTTGCGGGTCACACTCAAGCAGTCTTAATCTAGCTAAGAAAATCCTTCGTTTAGGGTACTTTTGGACAACATTAGAAAAGGATGCTTGTCAATTTGTGAAGACATGCAGCAAATGTCAATATTATGGTAATATGATACATGCACCGGCTCAAGAATTACACCCATTCATTACACCATGGCCTTTTTATCAATGGGGTTTTGACTTGATTGGAATCATACATCCTCCATCTTCAAATGGACACAAGTATATCATCACAGCAACATAATACTTCACCAAATGGGTGGAAGCAGTTCCATTAACAACAGCAACCGGCAAACAAATTTCAATGTTCATTTTGAACCACATAATTTGTCGCTATGGTATTCCACATGCCATTATCATGGATAATGGGAAACAATTCAAAAATTAGGATATTGATGAACTTTGCATGACATTTCACATTACACATCATTCGTCATCCATTTATTATCCACAAGGCAATGGACAAGCTGAAGCAACGAACACAAATATCCTCAAAATATTAAAAAGATCAGTTAACAAATCAGGAAGAGATTGGCACGTGCAAATAAATCCCGCACTATGGGCTTACAGAACTAGTATCAGAACACCTACAGGAGCCACCCCATTCTCTTTAGTCTATGGAACTGAAGTAGTTCTACCATTAGAAGTTGAAATTCCATCTCTACGGGTTTCATTAAGAGGATTGATCATTGATGAGGATTATAGGATTGCCAGACTACAACAATTGGAATTGTTAGAGGAACACTAGACTCAAGCTTATGAGCATTTAAGAGTTTACCAAAATAGGATTGCACGCAATTACAACAAACACATCAAACCAAGAAATTTTCAAGTAGGAGACTTGGTACTAAGAGAAAATCCCAAAAATCAAGCTGAAAGGGAAAAGAAAGGAAAGTGGGAAGCTAATTGGATAGGCCCATTTGTGATAGTGTCATCCTTTGGAACTGGAACATATAAGTTATCAGATTGTAATGGTGAAGAATTACAAGAACCCATAAATAGCATTCATTTGAAGAGATTCTACACCTAAAGCAGATGAAAGAGTATAAAGAGTATCAGATGAGAGAGCATCATAATTATTGTACATAATTGAAAAGGGATCTTGAAAATACCAAAAACATTTGAAAATGGAAAATCCAAAAATATTGGAAAAGAAGAAAGATCAAAAACAGTGGAAAATTGAGCATGAAGAAAGCAAAAACATTTGAAAAACTGTCTCTTGGTGAAAACCTAGCAAATAGGCACCAAGGTGATAAAGAAAAATACAAAAAAAGTGAAAAAAAGAAAACTACAAAAAAAGGAAAAAAAGAAAAATACAAAAAAAAATGAAAAAGAGAAAAGTGCCTTGGTGAAAACCTAGCAAATAGGCGCCTCGGTAGAAAAAAAAGAGAGCACCCAAAGGTGAAAACTTGGCAACAAGCACTTTTGGTTCCCTTAAGTCATTTCTTTCCTAGCCACATGTGTACATAATGCATCTCATCATCCCATTTGTCTAAACCTTCATTGCATCCGTCATTTGTACATAGTCATAATAACATTTTGTAGCATCATCCTTTGCATTGCCCAAAGTTATCAAACCTGATACATCAAATACTTGGGGGCAGCATAAACGGATTGGAAAGTGGGTACCTCAAAAAGGGTTCAAATGAGCAACATTCAGTCACAAGTAGAAAGGGATCAACATTTTCAGAAGAGAGATCAGATTTTTGTAAACCTTTGATTGATATCATTGTTTACTAACCAAGAAGTTGACTACCACAACCAAATCTTTGAGCCTAAATTGACTTATTATTCAGGATTAAAAATCAAACATCATTCCATGATCAAACACTTGGAAATATTTTTTTTGAAGATCAGAAAACAATGCAAAACACTTAGATAGATTCTTTTGAAAATTTGGTTAAAAATCTGTTTACTTACATTAATTCAATTTGTATCAAGTCTTTTTAGCTAATCAATGATGTTTCGACTAGGTTGGCAATGATGGAGACATGATATTTTTTTCTTGACTATGAAGTGACTGTTTGGAGGAAGATTCATTGCCTTATGAGAATTCATCTAAAGACATGGTCATCAAAGAACCATCGAGGATTATCTTATAAAACAATGAGTTAACCTTTGTTTGTTTACGCAATCGGATACCTTGGATATTTAGATTCTTCATATCTAAATGACAAAATCCACTTGCAACATAGAATCTGACAAAATCGGTATTCGTACTCTCATGATTGTGGGTAATCAGTGATAGTCGTATCGATGAGACCGATGGGAAAGCAAAACGGAGGTTACCATATGAGCAGTAAAAAAAAGCGATATTCATATCATCATGTCAGTGGGCAGTGGTGATTGTATTGACTTTCCAGTCCCAAGTGCTCAATGATGAAAATATATCCTCAAGGCATTTATTTGCTAAAAGCTAGTGACACTTAGTTGCATTCATAGAAAGGTTAAATGCATTCTCATGTTAGATTAATTGCACATGCATTTTTTTCCCAAGGGTTTCATTTTGCATCAAAAAGGGGGTACATAACATCATCAACAGGGTTAAATCAGCAAGGACAACATCACTTCAATATCATCTTTTCTACAATAAAAACCTGAGATTATACTTTTTGCATTCATTCCACATCATTAATCATTACATAGATATATTATCAAGGAAAAGAAGGAAATAATCATTTACATGTGCATACATACAGATTGCATACATGAGAAATAACATATCAAAACTGCATCCATACATGAGAAAGAAATGCATCCATCTATCTATATCATACATAAGATACGTTGCATCCATAGACACATCCATCCAAAAACAAATGCATTAGATAAACACATATAGCAGCATCTAAAGGTAATCTCATATATCATCAAGTAAAAGCAGGAAAGATCATAAATGTCCTCATATCACATGTCTACTCACAACTCAATGCATCAAGTATAACAATGATATCATAAATCAACTCTATAATCGCCCATCAACAGGGGCATCAATGTCAAATAAGTATCAAAGTACAACTGGAAAGGTGACACCAAGGTCACAAGACTATGGTACAACATCAAGTATCTCAGCATCAGTACACAAATGATCAATAAGAGCACTCATAGCTCAACTCTCGTCACCACTGGGAGGAGGTCCTGGAGGAGGCTGTGGAGGAGGCTGTGATGGAGGCTGTTGAGGCAGTTGAGGAGGCGTCTGACCAACCATAGCAACAAGGAGAGGAACCAATGGAGCCAAACCTGATACTAACTACTGAATCATAAAAGACATCTGTGATACCTATGTCTGTAATGCTCCCACATTTGCTCGTAGCTAGGTAGTACTAGAACTCTCCCCAACCTCATAGGTACTCTGAGGATCACCTGTATCTATAGGAGCTTTTCCCCGATCAGGGGAAAAAGCTGCCGGCATCTGTTGTGCACCTATATCCTGACCATCCACGGTAGCCTGCTGTAATCCTGCTCCCGTACCCTGTCCTGTAACGGGATCCTGCCTAGCAACCCTCACATGATCCTGACGATCTATCCTCTATCTCTGTGCTACTACAGGACAAGAAGGAGGAGGAGGTGGTGCCTATATCTGTACATCTCTCACTCATCCTCTGAGTCTAATCACCACCCTACCTCGTGGTCTACCTCTGTGTCTCCTCCCACCACCGACATCATCACCATCATCATCTCGCCCAGGCACTGGCTCTGCAGGGTATGTAAATTGAGGCATAGGATGCTCCATCAACCAAGCTAGATACTCCTGAGTAACTCAGGCATCTCTAATGTGTAACCTCATATCCCAATCCATATAACCCAGTAGTGATATCTGCTCAATAGCATCATTGTATGAAGGCATGTGACCCCAAGTAGCACGCTCTGCACTAGAATGAGCATATACTACAGATCCCTGAGGCATAGGCTGAATCCGCCCAAACTGCCGTAGCACTCTACCTGCCAAGAATCTCTCAAGAACAGAGTTGATCCTGCCAATCATCCATCGAGGAGCAAACATATATGGTAACTCCAAGCTATCCTCTCTCCAATCCTTGACCTCAACATATGGTCTCCAATAGACCTCATCCATGTCATCAATCTGACGCCGCCAATACTCCAAATGACCCAAGTGATGCTGTGTCACCATACCAGTATACTGCCATGCAAAAGGATATCCTAAAGGATGATCTCGATCTGATATAGGATGACTGACTGGTAAGTGCTCCCATATCCATAGCTGCAAAATATGAATCCCAGTAGATAACGAAGCTGATCTCCTATAAACCACCTCATGAAGATCATGATAAAGTTGTGCCAGCACACAAGATCCCCAGTCAAAGCGTCGAGGCTGATGTAGCAAGTCCTTGATAATCTTGCCCCATCCCACTAAAAATCTGTGACCTCGCCGATCAGGTAATAATACACCACCAATGATAGCACCTAATAATGCTGGTAAAATAGGAAATGAGGCAAACTGAGGCCATAAGATACAATCATCACCTATAGATGGATCTCTGAATACTCATCAACAATATGTCCCATCATATACTGCATCATAATATGCTATCTCTCCATGAGTCGGGATCTGTAGCAATCTATAAACATCCTCAGGTGTAATCGTCATCTCGCCCTGTGGTAGCCAAAATGTGTTTATCTCAGAGTGCCAACGCTCTGCGACAGTCGTAATCAAACCTCGGTTCATCTGGAATCGAGGAAGCTCTAATACACATAGTAAACTGCAGTGCCTAATCACTCACCTCTCAGTGTCAGTCAACTGCTCCCTAAGCTCCATCACCCAGTGTGGTACAGTCTGGAGGTACAAAATAGGGACATCCTCCTGTTTAATCAAAACAATGGAATCACATGAGTAACTTACTATCAAGAAATCAAACAATCAATCATAGTCATCAATTTAAATATACCTATCAGACCTATCAAATCCTAACTCTAAGCATTGAGGAAGGATGATCCTAGTTTTATGTCTCTAAGCATTTGAGCATAACATGAATGGACGATTAGATTCATGACCTATCATTCGTGATGAAGATTGATTTACCTTATTCTTCGATATTATAGTTACCTATGTCCTAATTCATTGTTGAAATCAAACAAGGGGAACATCCTAACTGAACATTCGATTGAATTCATTAACGTGATCGATATCAATCAAGTTGACGCAATCGAGAAATCAGATGTCCTAGAAAAGTCTCAAATAATCTTTTTTTTTACTTACGTGACTTTTCTTTCCCGCATCATTTCTTTTACCAGAGGTGACATCTATTTCTCCATACGCGTGATTTTAATCATCCGCGTGACTTAATTTCATGGAAGCGGTATAAGATTTTCCGCAGGTGACATTTTATTATTCAAGATTGTCACGCGATACACAATTGAAATGCTTAAAAACCCTAAGCGATATTCAATTATCCACAGGTGATAAAGGATTTTCTAAATGCGTGAGCAAACCTAAGGAAGGTGATATCAAACTTACCAAAGGCAACATTTTAAATTTTCAGGCGAAATTAAAAAGCACGGAGGCGACATTTCTTTTCACAAACGCAGAATCAAAATTTTAAAATGCATTAAATGAGGTCATAAATGCAACTTTAAAAACATGAGGAAAATTTGAATGACATACTGGAGGACCATCAGTCACTCTCCGACTGAACCGACGTGCTCTCTCAAACTGATGCTCGCGATGTGGGACCACCATCGTCTCAAAAAGGCTAAAATCAGAGCTCAAATCTCAAGAGGGAATGGTGCAAATGAATAGTAAAATGAGGGGTTTTACCCTATTTAAGGTGAAATTGGTCCTAATAAACACTTAAAAAATGCACTTTGGACCTATTATATGACATTTTCATTAGCCGGGGCATGAATCAAAACTTGATTGTTTCTTTCAAATGGTATCAGAAATCAAAACATATTCCAACTACTCAAAATCGTTCAAATCAAGGAATTAATATGTTTTATTTATGAGGGGGCATCAGAGTATCAAATGGGCATCACATCAAAAACATTTATCAGTGGGGCATATCATATCATATCATATCAAGTATCATATCATATCAATTTCATATCAGGAGGCAAATCAGTATCATATCAAATCTATCAACATATTAGCAGTCAATAAACCCAGGACCTTTATCAATCAACCCAGGACCTTTATCAAACAACCCAGGACCTTTATCAGTGAACCCAGGACCTATCATCAAACCAGGACCCATATCAGATCAGTATCATATCAGAGGCATCAGAATCATATCAGCACCATCATATCAGAGGCACATCATCATCATCAGGAAGTACATCAATCAGAATGATCAGAGGCATATCAGAACCAGGACCTGAATTAGATCATCATACTAAGGGAATCTTTGAATCGGTGTTCTTTGCACATCGACTCAAAGAGGGGCATTTGTAGACATGGAAAATTGGCAAAGGCTTAATTCAATCAAAAAGGTGCAACAAATCATCAAAATAACATGAAAAATCAATAAATGGAACAAAGGCAATTCAAATCAAAGGAAAATTTAATTAAATGATTAAATGATTAAATAAAGCTTGAAAAGGGGAAAAACACTAAGAAATTGATTAAATTCAATTAATGACATATTTGTTGAAAGCAAAAATCAAAATGAACCTCTTACCCTTCATGGCTAAATTTAATTACTTTAATTAATTAATAAATATGAAATTCCCTCAACAAAGGAAAAAGGAGACAAAATGGACACAAATCACTCACTTTTGTTGAAATGGTCCAGCCTTTTGAAACCATTTAAATGTTTGTCCCCCCATTTAGGGACAAAGCAAAGCCAATTGACCTTACCCAAGCATAACCATGGTTATCTCACTCTACCCCCTACCCTTGGGAAAATCTTATAAATAGAAGGCATTTTGAGGCATTATTCATCCACTCCATATCTTTGAATTGCAGCCAAGCTCTTGCAATTTGCATCCACATCACTCACTTAGCATTTTCATTGATAATTAGCTTCAATTGTTGATCATTTTGTAGATTTCTTATCAAATAGAGCTAGAATTTGATAATTAAGATCTAGTTTGCATATCATTCTTAGTTCAATTCTCATAATTAGAGTGTCACTAGTGAGGATTTGCAGCTGAGAGCCTCACTTACTACTTCAATTTAGAGAACCATGAGATATTTAGATTAATTTGTGCAGTATTTAGATTAGTTTGCTTTGAATAGTGTAAATTCTCTTTAAATCTTGTTATTTCATGAAGGTGTAAATCACTCACACACAAACCTTATTTTCCATCTTTCCCAGCTTAGTAGTTATATTTTTCATGGTTTTTTCGATTTCCTAGATCTGGAGTTTCATTTCCTGCATTTCCTTTTTCCGTTCCATCTTCTTATCCTGACTCTCAGCATTATTCTCCTCCTCCTGCATAGTAGTTTCCCTCAAGAGAACTAAGGTTTCCTCTTTATTGTTGTTGTTCTCCTCCATGGTCCTCATATCCATACCTTCCTTATTCACTTTCCATTTGTCTTCATCTTTTTCATTTGGAGAGGGGGTCTTACCATTCTCCTTACCTTCATTCTCTTGACCAGTCGTAATTCCCACTGTGAACCCTTCATCATCATTACCATCCTCATTTCTGTTCTTACCATCCCCAATTTCTGGGTTTACATCGATCAAATCTTCTTCCATAGGGGCTTCCTGGATAGTACTCTTAGCATCCATAGTAAGCACCTGAGTGCCTTCTTCCTCTTTATCAGCACCACCATTATGATCAAGAGCATCTTCCATATCATCTTCTGTAGAATTTTCTTGCGCCTCTTCCTCTTCCTCATCTGCTTCCTCTTCATAATCTTCTTCTTCTTCTTGATTGCTATCCTCCTTTTCTTCATTCTCCTCTGCTAGCCATTCAATCTTTTCCTCTTCCTGCTCTTTTTCTTGACTGTTCCTTTCCTCTTTCTCATTGTTTTTCTCTTCTTCTCCAGAATCCTCCTCATTACCTTCCTCAATGTTACCCTTCCCCTGGGAGTGAGGCTTTTTCAAAATTTCCTCAATGTTGGCTGTGGCTTTGCCACCAGTACTGTCAGAGACCTTTTTCTTATTTTTCTTTCTCTTCTTACTTGTCTCAGCCTTAGTCTCCCCCTCATTCTTCTTCTTTCTTTTACCAGTGATCCTTTTAGGGATGGGGTCCAAAATACTGTCCCTGGTGTATTTAGATATAAGAAGGATCAAGCCCTCATGCAGCACTGGGTTACTAGCCTTCTTCATGTGCCCCGTAATGCTACTGTTTAGGGAACTCATAAGATAATAAGGGAAAGAAATCCTCCTATTATGCCTAACATGGTTTGCAAAAACAAAATGGAAGTTGTAAATTTTGGAGTAACGCCCATCAAGCATAAAATATTCTATCATAACCATCAATATTTTGGCCCAGAATTCATCAATGTTGGTTATGCCCACATAGTCACCATTACCCTTGGTCATGAGGGCTTTCTCATCATCAGTTTTTGGGAAAATAGAGAAAGCGTTCGTTCCAAGCCTATGATTTCCTCTATGGAAATGGGTTCCTTCCAAAGGTAAACTAGTAATATCAACTAAAATAGAAATAGTAAGAGTGAAGGACTTGCCCCATAAGTGAACTTTACCATTTTCCCAGCCATCCACAAACAAAGAAGTGATCTGTTTGTCGTGTTCGTGAAGCTTCTTCATGAATTGTGTAACCCCCCCTTTCTATAGCTTCTTACAAAAAAAAATTTCCTATCTCCATTTGTCATAGTCGAAAGGTTCCTCCCTCTTCAAGCCACCTCCCATTTTATGCTTGTTTCTGATATACTGGTTCAGCTCCTTACTAGCGATTTTTGCCTTTCTTCTCTGATAATCTTTGCTTTTGTGGTTATCAAAATTAACCCAGTGACTGTGCTTTATTAACTACAAAATAATGATCCCACACTTCGCCTTACATGCAAACCTCCTCTGTAAATGATTTGTCCTTGTCATCATCATATTAGGTGATTTTTCCTTCATAGTGATTAATCTTGTCATAGCTAATTAGACTCGTAATCTTTGCCTTTAGATTTACTTCCCCTCTCCACTTTTGGGTGATGTCACTCAAAGTACCTTCATTTGCTAGCCTATCTTTCGGTTTGTTGCCTTCACGATAGACATGAGTGACGTGGCATTCTTTGAAGGAGTTCATAATTATTTTTATTTTGTTTATAATGTGTTATATAGTCCATGAGCTCACAGACTTCCCTTTAATACAATTAATTATATTAAGGGAGTCCCCTTCCAGCCATAATTTCATGTAGCCCATATCTTTTGCCAGCATAACTAGGTAAAGTGCAGCTTCAGCCTCCGCCACATGGTTTGTTTGGATACCCAGCGGGATAGCTATCACTCCTAAATAGTTTCTCGCAACATCTCTTAAAAGACCACCACCTCCAACCCTTCTAGGATTTCCCCTAGCCGAACCATCAAAGTTCCCTTTAAGCCATCCAAAAGGAGGAGCAGTCTACATAACATTATCTCTGGGATTCTGGATCTTACTACTTTTTAGTCTCTCCCAAGAAATGATATTGTCCTTCTTAGGTTGAGGATCCCAATGGTTACTATCTTTTTTTCCCATACTTCTATAGTTCTCCATTATACTTCTAGTTACAGAATTAGCAAACAAAGAAGGGGGAGCCTTTTTCTCTCTAAAGATTATGTTATTCCTCTCCTTCTATATTTTCCAAGAGAAGTGGGGAAAGACAATTTTCCAAATATCCCTAGCATTTTTTTTCATGGAAAGGACTTTGCCATTGCTGGAAAAACTCCTAAATAGAGTTAGGTTTCACCCAATTGAGCTCGAGCGAAGATATTATAGTGTCCCAAACCTCTCTAGTAAAAGAGCAGTGTATCATAAGATGATTGCAATTCTTAGCTTCTTGAAAACATAGGGCACATCTATTAGGCATTTGAAACCCTCTTCTCATGAGGTTGTCCTGCGTGAGGATTTTGTTCTGGACAAGTAGCCAAAAAAACATGTTAATTTTAGGAGTAAGGTCTTTATTCCATACCTGCACCCACATAGGCTGAGCCTCATTAGGTAGGAGAAGATTCAAAGCAGAAGCTACCGTGAACTTTCCAGAGGTAGTAGGACCCCATATAAGTTTATCAAACTCATTTTCTCTGATAAACCAGTTGTTTAATTATTTATTCACTTCTTTAAATCTGATATCCTTTAGTCCTAGGTCTATCCACTCTTCATTTTTCCAATAGTCATTCACAAATTCACCAATAGTATCTTTACAATCCTAGATAGTGTTCCCCCATTCTTCATTCTCTATAAGAGGCTTATCCAACATCCATTTATCATTCCAAAACTAAATTTTTCTGCCATTTCCTAGCTTCCAAATAGCGCCTTTTCTTATAAGATTCTTGCCTTTACTTATACTATTCCAGACAAAAGATCCCTATATATCATTTTGAGATTGGAGCGTTCCTTCAAGATTATTGAGATGGTATTTCATTTTCATTATCATATTCCATTCTTTCCAATCTTCAAAGATTCTCTAGCATTGCTTTGCCAGGAGAGCTTTATTAGTATTAATTATGCTCCTAATTCCTAGGCTCCCCATCTTTTTTAGTTTACAAATCTTCTCCCATGCCACCAGGTTGAGTCTCTTTATCTCTTCCACTCCTATCCAAAGGAATATTTTTTGGATTTTTTCAATTAAATCAGAAAACTTTTGAGGTATTTTGAATAGACTAAGGGCATAGACATGAAGGTTTTGAAGAGTGGTCTTCAATAGTTGGACTTTTCCAGCTTGACTAAGGATCGCCCCTTTCCAACCCGCCAACTTCATATGAAATCTATCAAGGATTTCATTCTAGAAATTGGCCTCCGGTTTCAAGCACAGCGACAGCCTAAGATAAGAGGTTGGGATTCTTCCCATTTTGCACCTAAGAATAGTAGAGATTTTATTCATTCTAGCTTCAAGAGTATTGAAGAAAAATAGGGCACTCTTCTCCCAATTTATAAGTTGACTTGAAGCACTAGAATATACATTTAACGCCTTTTTCATATTCCTAGCCTCTTTAACAGTAGATTCTCCCATAAGAATTGTATCATCAACAAATTGTTCATGAGAGCAGACAATACAAGTAGACAAAGGCTATAAACCTGAAATCAAACCTTGAGAGACCTTGAGAAATCAAAATATAGTTATAGATTTCTATACGTAAAATTAATGATTTAGGATAATCCTAGATAAGTTCTCCAAAATATAGTTAAGAGGGTCTTTAGAAATTTACAAGGTACCATTAAATTACTCTATTCTTTTATCTTGGTGATTCTACGAGGGAGTGAAATTCAATGAATATTCATGAGATTTTGGATTCAAATTGGGTAGGTGATATGAACTAGAGAACATCCACTAGTGGTCATATTTATACTTTGTTCATGGTGTTATCAATTGAATGAGTGAGTAATAGGCTATAGTCACTTTGTCCAATATAAAAGTTGAGTACATGTCAATTAATTACACTTATAAAGAAGCCAATGCATTAAGAGATTATGTTTAGATGTGGGGTGGAGTTAGGGAGCTATTATAATCCTATGTGATAATTCTAGAGTGTCATATGTCGATCAAAGAAACCCAACTTTTTATGTGTAGACAAAGCATGTTGAATCTTGGTACCATTTTTTCATGGCATGTTAGAGGATGAGAGAGTGAGGCTAAAAAAAGTTGACATTTTGAAAAATATTATAATTGCATTGATAAAGCCAATGAGCAAAAAAAATGTTTACGTGGTGTTGTGTGTCTATTGGTCTCTTGACCCCTATAAATTAGTTCATAGTGTCGGTACTCCCTATCCTCTTGCAAGGTGTTTGATAAGAAGAAAAATGTTATAAAAGGCATCTAAACTTTTCTCCTAATGTTAATGTATAGACCTAAAATAGGTCACTAGAAAACATTAGTTAAATTCAAGCCATTTGGATTAATTAAAATCAAAATTGATCAACTATGTAATTGAATTAACCATTTGGTTATATAGTTATTTAATATTTAATTAAATCCAACCCATCAAATATCATGCAAGGCTAATTTAATAAATTCTTTGAATTAATTCCTCCTAAATTGTCTCACCTACCACTGCATGACAAAATCAGATCGACCAATGGGAGATGAGGAATGAGCACACATGGATCGCTAATAGGGTTTTCTATCTTGATCATTTATTTGGGAAATCAATCTTGACCATCCACATGGGACACATCATAAAACTTAACCCTAACTCTACCTTGATCATGGTTACATAAACTCACCCCCTACACCTTGAGAAGTCCTATAAATAGGATGCATAATTAGTGCAAACCATCCACTTTCATTTAGAGTATCATCATAATGCTATTTTGAGCATTCATTATCATTTGAACATTGTTAATATGAGAAAATTAGTTTAGCTTCATCATTTAGAGAAAGATCATAATGGAGAAATGACTTTGAATCATAGAGATCTTAATCATTTAGAGTATAATTTGAATCTCATATCATATCATTTAACTCTCATTTTCTAGGTTGCCACTTGAGGATCAAATTTTTAGCCAAGAGTATAATTCAAGTCCCTAGAACTAGAGAGCCATAGAATGCTCACGATCTTTCATTTCATTATTTTAGCTAGTTATATCTTATTGATTTGAAAACTCATACTAATGTTCTATTTAGGTTTGTGATTCAAATTACACACACATGCGTAGAACCCATCATGGGGCCCATGCCTCACTGATCCTAATGAGTTCTTGATCTTCTTTTTCATAGATTTTATACTTGCAGGTTACAAATTATGCAGATAATTGCCTTTGACATAAAGAACATCACTTTTACATTGAAGATTGTCACTTATGCACTAAAGATTATCGCTTTTGCAACTAATACCATTGTTTGTTCCTCAAACAATATTGCTTATGATACAAATAGCATCACTTATAGGCATAATACTACCACATTTAATGCAAATTATAACACTTATGATTTTTCTATCATTGATTTTAAGTAAACTAGTATCACATTTAAATTTGTTGTTCTCTAACATCTTTTATATTCCCTATTGCAAGTTTTTTGACATTTCAAACAAGTTTATTTCTGGACTAAGTTTTGTCTCTTTCAAAACAAATTGCATTGCTTCTACCACAAATGTCATCACTTAAGAACAAAAGGGGATCACTTTTGATTTATCAAATATCACTTTTTCTTTAAATGAAAATTTTTTTTATTCAAAGAAAATTGATTTTACTCTTAGTTATGTCGCTTTTAATTTTGATTAAAATATTAAAAAAATAAAGAGTTAATCCTGATTTCTAATGACTTGCAGATGAAAAATAGGAAAGTGAGGAAGGTTACTTTCAGGCTTCCAGATCATTACACTTAAAAGGATCTTAAGAAAGTAAATGCTCATGCAAAGAAGATACATTGGGCTAATGAAATGGTTAAGCTTAGTGAAGAAGGAAAATATTTTGATAGATATTCTAGAATTCTTAACCTATATCAAGCTAGGTGTGGAGTAGAAATCAATTTGAGTGCTTATCCTTTGTAAATTTTGTGTATTTGATCATATTGATTTCTTTAACCTTGGATGAGTGTGTTGGAACTAACATTTGTGGAAGTTGTTAAGGATGCTAAGGAGCTAGAGCTATTGCTAAGGTAAATGGTAAAACAAAAAATGCAATTCATATGGATTGGTGGAACTCCCACTAAGATTAGAAAAGAGCTACTACATGAGATTATTGGATTACCTATGACAAGTAAAGTACCTACTATAGAGAAGAAAATAAGGTTTGAAGTAGAAAAATTGACAAAAATAAAATGGAACAAAAGAGCCATGACTGTAAACGACATTGCACAAGAAGATGTCAAACTAGTAGCAATGATATTGGGATACAAATTCCAATATAGTAGTAGACTAAATAGTGTGTCACCCAGTTTTGTTCACATGGCATACAAGATGGGAATTGAGGATGAAGAGTATGACCTATGGGAGGTCCTAAGGCAACAGCTAAGGGAAAATATTGTAGGAATAAAGAGGAACAAGACAACACATTTTACATTTGGATCACTAATTATGTACATATTCTTTCATGTTATGAGAAGATTTCCTAGTATGTACCTATGGGGATCTGATAGATGCTCCATGCAGATGATTAGTGATTTTTATAGGAGAAGTGATGAGAAAAACAAGTATGTTAGGATTGCAGGCACGATGAAACTCTTTCAAAAAAAAATGCATGAAAGGGAAAAAATCCCTTGGAGACTAGTTGATAAGTATAAAAATGACATCTATTTCATGGTGGAAATGACAACACATGTTTTGAAGGAGTAGAACCTAGAACTTCATGGGCTACCCCTATGGGATATGAAGTTGATTACACCATTTTGGAGCTTCACAGTCAACATGTCCTACAATCCCCTAAAGACCCCAATACTCCTATATGAGGCACATATGAAGAGAAATACACAATAGTAAATGAAGAGATAGTAAAAGGAAGAAGGGAAAAGAATGTTGAGTCCCTTGTTGATAAGATAGAAGGGTAGCATGAAATAACTAAAGAAGAGATGAAGACTATAAGAGAAAAAGTGGTAGAACTTGGAGAGAAATATAATATTCCCCCTCCTCAACCTAATATTGAGGCACCTCAAGTGGTGGAGGTTGAAGAAGAAGAAGAAAAGGACAAGGATGAAACTCCTACACCTACTAGGAGGACATCACATAGGCGGGCTGCACATGATTCTACACAAGGTCAAACACCTCCCAAAGATAGACCAAAAGCCATGGCTAGTAGACCAGGAAGAAAGAGGAAAGAATCTGATATTGCTCCATCTTCTCATGGGAAGGATAAACAACAAAAGTTTGCAGAAGAACAAGAACAAAAAGAGGAAATCCAAGTAATGGATACAGAAAAGACTGAGGAACAAACTTGAAGAAAGAAAAAGAAGATGAAAAAGATAGAAAACTTCAAGAGGCCAACCTAAGGGACATTGAAGAAGACAAGAAGAAAACAACAAAGATAGAATAGAAGAAAGGCCAAGAAGCACAAAGGTATTTTTTTGAACCCTTCCTGAAAGTTATAGAGAAGAGAGAAGTGAATGATGGTAAACTTGCCTCTATTGAAAAATATTTTGATAGATATGATGAGGAAGAGAAAAAAAAGGTAGAATATATAGTTGTGGAGAATATGCTCACCTTAAAAAAGAATCTGATTGAAATAGAAGGTCAAATCAGTAAGGACCTATTTGAGAGATTAGAGGAAATAAAGAAGAGATCCTTGGATGAAAACACCAAGATGAGATAAGATATCCTTTTATAGAATATTCCTACTATGACAAGGAGTGAGATGGTAGACTAGCTTGAGAACTTAAGGCCAAAACTAAGGACCAACACCAGAATCATCAAGTTTATGGATCGAAAGTATGAAGAGGTTGAAAAGGAAACACATGAAAGGGTTAGACAACTACTCCTTGAGGAGAGAACTGGTCTTGGAAAGTATACAAGGAGCCCAACCCTAGTGATCACCCCTACTGAGCCTGAAATTGCTAAACTTGTAGAAGAAGTTGCAGTTCCTAAAGAGCTAGAGGTAGTGAATAATACCTTGATATTTACATTGACAATGTTGGAATTTCACTAGATACAGAGAAGGATACATCTGATCCATTTTAGATAGCTGAAACATTGACCAACATTGATGCAATAGTAAAAAATATTGAGCCTCCCAAGATCTCTCAAGAAGAGTCAACTGTTAAGGAACAACACAAGGAGAAAACACCTAAAAAAGAACAAGTAACAGAGGAAAAAGGTAAAGAAAAATAAAAATAAAAGGAGAATGAACAAGAAAAGAGAGAAGAGCAGGCACTTAACACTCTCAATTCACAAGTAAATCTACCTATAACTTCTTTTTCTACACCTAGTATGTTGGCAAGTAGATCCCAATCACTTCTGACTAACTTAGAGGATATGGATGTCACAGATCTAATGCAGTGGTTAGTACTTGATTTTGCTAAAGAAAATGAGAAATAAAAGAAGAAGACTAATAAAAAAACAAAGACAATCCAGTGAGCAACACAAGTGTTGAGTAGGTTTTTGATTACACCTCATGTAGATATTGAAGATCCTATAAATAATCTAGATAATGTTCTAAGTATAACCGAACAAAGTTTTGATACATTAGAAGAAGCAGCTAGAATAAAAGTACTTGAAGATTTTAAGAGGTTAAGGATGAAAGATACTCTTTATGGGATCAAGAGTTATCTTAATACATTAATTTATACTGAAAGGGAAATCAAATCTTGTCTTGAGGATGGAAAAGACTTATATAGACTCTACATGACTTCACATAAGCATGTAAAGAGTATATCAGATACTATAGCTCAAGATGAAGAGGCTTTGGCAAACCCCTCTAATGATTTTGAAAATAAGAAAATTCTAGACATAAATAAGGAAGTAAACAAGATCATGGATAAAATCCATACCTTACAGTTGGAAAAGGACAGAGTTTAGAGAAGATTCACAGAATTAAGGAGATTTTTTACTCCAAAGATCAATATCTTAGAGAGTACCCATGAGGACCTTTAGCTTGGCCTCAAACCATTTCAAGGATTAGTACCTACTAATGTAGAGGAAGTAGACAAGGTCACATTTGGTCTTAATGGAATGATTAAGGTAGTAGAGGCAATCAAAGCATCTTGGGATACAAAAATGTAGATTTTAAAGAGAAATTACAAAGATGTACTGCAAACAGTTAAGTTGTAATGTTGTAAACTCCATTTTTTTGTTGTTTTGGTCACAAATTTTGACATTTTGGCACCCTTTTTCTATTGATGTCAAAGTGGGAGAGAGATGGAAGAAAAAATCTAAAATGTAATGTCAGAGAGAAAATATGTGTACGTAAAATGAAAATACAACAAATATAATTAAAGGGAAGTTTTCTTTTGAAGGCTATGTGTTTAATTTTTATGTGTTGCATTTCTGTCAGTATATTTCCTTTTATATTTTTTCTTTGATTATGCACTTAGTCATTTTTTCACTAAATGTTGCCATCAATGCAAAAGAGGGAGATTGTTGGAAAGTGGTCAACACATGCACACATATGCACATTTATGCACATGTACACACATGGATTGTTGTCATATATGGAAACACTTATCAGTTTTATGGTCACACATATTGGAAATGATGAATATGTTTAATACAATTGTTGAATGGAAAATTGTCTAAGTCCACAAATTGTTCCAGTAATCTAGCCTGATAGAGAAGTTGTATTAAGGGTTGTGATCTTAACGACATACTTGTAGGAAACCAATGAACACATGTGTGAGGTCACACATGTTAGTATTGAAGGATCAAAGAGATATGTTCAGTTGATTGGATGTGAAGATAGTAAATAGAGCATAACGTGTTAGCAATCATTGAGGTCAACCTTGTGAGTGTTTGGAAAGATATTTTTGGATGCTATCTTGGATTTGAGGCCAACTAAGGATGATAATAAAGCACATAATTGTGCTTGAATTAATATGATGTTTAGCTAGAGTAACGTCAACTAGCTAGAGTAATGTTGACTAGCTTTTGTAATTATACCTCTAACAGGGTATAAGTATACAGACACTTTTTTAAAAGTGTACGATGATGATAATGAATATATGGATGGATGTTAGATGTGAATTGTGAAGACATCAAAAAGGAAGAGAAGATATCAGGAGAAAAGAGAACAAGAGTATTTCTTCTACGAATAATTTGTTAACTCTTTGTATTTAGGACAAAAAATTTATTGTAAGTGTTGATGCATCTATTGTACACCCCTAACAGGCCCTAACAGGGTTTGTTTTCCTTTAAAAAGGATAGGACCTTTAATAGGGTCAATTCCTTATTAGGGATCTCATTTTATACATACCCTAACAGGGATATGCCTATATTGTATTAGTCAACTCCTAATAGGGCTAGAACTCCTAACAAGGTTTCAAGATTCATAGTGCAAAATTTTGTGGGTACCATCCCCACTAGGGTTTTCCCTTGGCTAGGGTTTCCTCAAAAACAAATATGGTGTTATGAGTTCTTCTGTATTTATCTTTGTTGCATGGTTATTCATTTTCTATTATATCTTTATTTGTTTCTTAAAGAAGTTAAAGAAGTTTAATAATTCAATAAAGTACCGTAACACTGATTCACCCCCCCTCTCAGTGTCACCAAATCCTAACATATCATTCTAAGACATAAATTAGTAAGCTTGAAATATTTTGAGATTGAATCGCGCAACACTTCACCCCTAGCTAGATTTGTCCAAAGTTTTGTTACTAATCCCTCTTCATGGGGGTTCTCCATAATTTTATATTGTTCTATCATAGTGGATGCAAAATGGATGATTGCTCTCTAAGGAGAGTTTCATTTAACATTTTATTTATAGTTCATTTAATTTTTTAGATTTGCAAAATTACTTTATCAAAGTAAGTAGCTTATCTCGAAAATCAGCCAAATAGTTGAGATTCTAATATTGAAGAAACATAATAGACATGGACAAGTGGTTTCTCAGGAGGGAATCTAAATCTAATATGTGATGAAAGTGTTATGAATAGTCCCAAGAGATAACTGAGAGGGGGGGTGAATCAGTTATCTACAAGATTTAATTCTTTATCCAATTAATTACTGATTAACACTAAGCACAAACACAATATGAGAACACTTAACACAACACCACAATTTTGGTTACGGGGAAACCCAAATAGGTAAAAACCCCAGTGGGAATTAGCACCCACTATAAACTACACTAGAGTATAATGATCCTTGTTAGAAGATCTTACAACCCTATTAGGAGTTGATCTTTAAAATGCATTAAGTAAAGTGACCTAGTCAAAGGTCAGACCCTGCTAGGAGTCTTTTACAATTAACCCTGCTAGGGGTGAGGACACACTGTCTAGGAGCTCACTGCTCAAATGGTGAAGGCTACAACCTTCTGCTTATCAGATACACACTATATCTGGATCTTGGTGAACTACGAGTTAGACCTATTTTCTTGATCAGTTCCAATGAATAGCATACATTCTCTTCTTTGTCACATATACCTTCTACTGATGGCTCAATACTTCGCACCTTCTGCTATGCTCTTCTCTTTCAATTATCTTCCATACTTAGTGATCACAACTAATCGACTATAAGTATCTTTCTCCAAATGATATAATCAAGTTGGCCTATTAGAACTTCCTTGAAATCATATTAGAGAAACAATATAACTCTCTAACAACATCTCCAATAGCTATACTAAGCACGCAACACTAATTAGGACCACACAACTCTATATGAGTAGACATGTCATTTCACACTATCGGCTCCACTAAATTAACTGATACTTTCTTCTCATGCTGAAAAAATGTTATGCGCCCAAACATTCTTAAATATTATCCAAACACCATGTTGGTGCCCAAAAAATGATGGATCACTTTTGGCCAACTAATAGGTACACACTAATACCTCTGCAATTCTCGCTTAATCAAGCCAAGGCTAGTAGGCCTAAATTCACTTTAAACTATCAAATTCTCTATGTTGCACAACTATGTACATAAATAAACAAAGTTCCTCCCAAGGTGGTGAATGATCCTTGGAGGAAAGAAACAAATCCTCTAATAATCTCTATTCTATAAATCTTGACTAAAGTGGATTAAACTAAGGACTCAAAAGTAATATTTTTGAAATAATGATTATATAATCTACAAACCACAAAGTATTTACCAAATGACAATTTCCAAATTATAGTTAGATCAGTGCCTTCTAAATACTTGGGCTATAGAGTCATAAAACTTTCAATCCTACATATAGTCAGAGATAGTTTTAAGGTAACTCACTCCTGTAAAGCGAGACCATCACTCTACAAGCTTCTATTGAAACAAAATTTAAAACAACTTATACAATAGGTCCTATGGTTTTTAACCCAACTTAAGAGCTCGAAAGGAAACAGTAACAGGTTCTCAGACCATGCTACCATTATTCAAATTGTACAAATTAGTCATAAATGAATGCATCAAATAGAAAAACATAGTAGGATACCCTAGTTCATAGAGTAATCTGAAAGACTAATTGAAAACATATAACTTATAACCACAAATAAAAAAGAAGAGCACTTATCTTTATAAATGTTGAAAAAAAAGTACATTAGAGTTCATATTGTAGTTTTGATCGAATTATATCTTATGAAAATATATCTTGTATTGTATTGTCTCTCTTTACATTTTACATTATGTATATATACATGTTTGAGTGGCTTTCACACCTCTTTAGGGTGAAAAGACACACCCTTATTACAAATTGTTTTGAAAAAATGATAAACTAACTAAAAAATAACTACCTAACTTTTGGATTTGGGCTTGGTTGAAAAACCAAAACACCTCATGGAAAGCTAAGATTTTTTTTGGAGATAGGAAATTTGATTTCCCGAGCTGGGTCTTTTTTAGATTTTTAAAATTCGACCATCTTATGCTTCTGTCGACTTCATCTTTGCAGCAGGTTGAAATTCCAGCATTTTCCGAAGGCTTTGATCATAGAATTTTGATTATTCTTGTCACAAAGCTTCCTTCCATAATATCTCAATTTTTTAATTGAAAATTAATGTAATATTTTATCCCATTTCATGTAATCCATCATTAATTATTGGGCATGGAGTTTAAGAGGCCATTTTTTAGGGTTTTATCACTATATAGGACTCCAAATTTTGCCCAAAATTTAGAGCTCCAATAGGCTCTTTCTGGGGACGTATGCTCCATGTGAGCATAGCAAGATTCCAGCTATCTCTGGAGAAGCAGACCAAGTATCCATACTAATCTGATGTGAAGTAAAATTGGGTGGCCCAAGGCCCCCCAAAATTGAACATTGATCCTTTCCTCTATCAAACACATGATTTTGATCACGTAACACTTTTAACCTTGCTACATTACACATGTCATCCTTATAGACAATTCTCACCCCTTCATCAATATGATCTTTGGCATCCAATCTATATTCAGCCCTTGAGAAATCATCAGGTCCGTTGTAATCCTTACCGAATAGAAGATTTTGGTTAATCATACAAACCTCTAGGTTAGTCTTCTTTTCTCGGATACCTTCTTGTTCACAATCTATCCCATCTCTATGTTTTGGATATTTTTTCTCCTCACCAAAATGCTTTGAGAATATCTTATCTTCAAGAAGTACAAACTCTTTTTCACCAAGAGTTTGATCAGCTGGGACATTTCTAAAATTTTTAGAACTATGCTTCAACACATTCTCTTCATCATGTCTAGTTGATTCCATCTCATCTTCATATGTTTGGTGTACCTCTGGCTCAAAGGATGAACTCCAAGATATCTCACCCTCTAAATGAACTTCATGAGTTTCATCAAATTTAAAATTAGGATTGTTATCTTCATTATGATGCTGATGGATTCCATTGCATAAAGGATCCTCTTCAAACAATGGATTTGATAACATAGATAAATCAAACATATCTTCATCTACTTCCTCTTCAAACAATGGATTCAGGAACATGGAGAATTCAAACATACATTCATGAGAATTTTCATTTGGATCATCAATTGTTTCATCAACAAGACTAACATCTTCATTGACATTATCTCTTGAAACTTCCTCATGTTCATGCAGTTCTATTTCATCTCCATAATTTGATTTCTCTTGAATATGGGCTGATCCGCCTACCTCCTTACCATGGTGGGTTGAGAAAAAATTTGGACCATTCTTCTCAGTGTGTCTTTGGTATTCTATGTCTAATAAAGCTGAAATTTCTCTTGTATTGAGAAGGTTTTCTTCCTCATCATCATGGTCATTGATACATGTTTCCATACACATCTCATCATGTACAAATTCTTCCTCATCTTGATTTGACTTCTCTTGTTAATATGAATCTAGAATATCATTAGGTTCTTGTGCCTCTTTTGTAACTTTATCATTTTCTTTCAAGACATCTTCATACACAATTTTAAGAAGAATCTCTACCTGTTCACGAGTTACTCCTAAACTGTATATTTTGTTTGAAAAACTTGGCCTGATATTAGAAGGTATTTTACCGAAGATATCAATCATCCTCATAAACAAACTCACCACATTTTCATTATCATATCATTCTAAAGTAATAAATGCATCCAAGGGAGACATACATGATTCATCCCTGTCATGGAATGCATCAAGGAACCACTGTTCAAACTGCATCCATGATGAAATGCACTATGTAGGTAATGATTCATATTTTTTCCTTGCATTATTCTTTAGTGACCATGCAAACAACTTCATGACATCATCTTCTGTATGGATCTCATAATTATCAAGGAATATATGAAACGCATCCAAATGATTAAAAGTTGGTTCACCATAATCTCCATAAAATTCAGGAACCCTCTGTGAAAGTTGTGAAAACAATTCATTAGAACTGCATTGAAACCTTCTAAGATCTAAAGGCTTGGTATCAATGGGAATCAAAAACCTTTCAAAAATTTCCTTAAAAGGAAAATTTATCATCCCTTCTAGGCTATCTTCCTATCTCCTTCTGAGTTTTCTCCCTCAGTAGAGTCACTAACTGAAATTCTTTGTTCAATAGATTCGCCACCTTCTTCATAAGAAGGATAAAATCATATAACTAATTCTAAGTTTTGTTTCTAGTAGAGTCTCACAACTGTAACCAAAGATTCTGCAAACATCTTTCACTAATAGTGTCCCTAGTAGAGTCACCAATTTGTTGGTGCCCAAAAAATGATGGATCACTTTTGGCCAACTGACAGGTACACACTAATACCTCTACAATTTTGGCTTAATCAAGCCAAGGCTAGTAGGCCTAAATTCACTTTAAACTATCAAATTCTCTATGTTGCACAACTGCGTACATAAATAAACAAAGTTCCTTCCAAGGTGGTGAATGATCCTTGGAGGAAAGAAACAAATCTTCTAATAATCTCTATTCTATAAATCTTGACTAAAGTGGATTAAACTAAGGACTCAAAAGTAATATTTTTGAAATAATGATTATATAATCTACAAACCACAAAGTATGAACCAAATGACAATTTCCAAATTATAGTTAGATCAGTGCCTTCTAAATACTTGGGCTATAGAGTCATAAAACTTTCAATCCTACATACAGTCAGAGATAGTTTTAAGGTAACTCACTCCTGTAAAGCGAGACCATCACCCTACAAGCTTCTATTGAAACAAAATTTAAAACAACTTATACAATAGGTCCTATGGTTTTTAACCCAACTTAAGAGCTCGAAAGGAAACAGTAACAGGTTCTCAGACCATGCTACCATTATTCAAATTGTACAAATTAGTTATAAATGAATGCATCAAATAGAAAAACATAGTAGGATACCCTAGTTCATAGAGTAATTTGAAAGACTAATTGAAAACATATAACTTATAACCACAAATAAAAAAGAAGAGCACTTATCTTTATAAATGTTGAAAAAAAAGTACATTAGAGTTCATATTGTAGTTTTGATCAAATTATATCCTATAAAAATATATATTGTATTGTATTGTCTCTCTTTACATTTTACATTATGTATATATACATGTTTGAGTGGCTTTCACACCTCTTTAGGGTGAAAAGACACACCCTTATTACAAATTGTTTTGAAAAAATGATAAACTAACTAAAAAATAACTACCTAACTTTCGGATTTGGGCTTGGTTGGAAAACCAAAACACCTCATGGAAAGCTAAGAATTTTTTTGGAGATAGGAAATTTGATTTCCCGAACTGGGTCTTTTTTAGATTTTTAAAATTCGACCATCTTATGCTTCTGTCGACATCATCTTTGTAGCAGATTGAAATTCCAGCATTTTCTGAAGGCTTTGATCATAGAATTTTGATTATTCTTGTCACAGAGCTTCCTTGCATAATATCTCAATTTTTTAATTGAAAATTAATGTAATATTTTATCCCATTTCATGTAATCCATCATTAATTATTGGTCATGGAGTTTAAGAGGCTATTTTTTAAGGTTTTATCACTATATAGGACTCCAAATTTTGCCCAAAATTTAGAGCTCCAATAGGCTCTTTCTAGGGACGTATGCTCCATGTGAGCATAGCAAGATTCTAGCTATCTCTGGAGAAGTAGACCAAGTATCCATACTAATCTGATGTGAAGTAAAATTGGGTGGCCCAAGGCCCCCCAAAATTAAACATTGATCCTTTCCTCTATCAAACACATGATTTTGATCACGTAACACTTTTAACCTTGCTACATTACACATGTCATCCTTATAGACAATTCTCACCCCTTCATCAATATGATCTTTGGCATCCAATCTATATTCAGCCCTTGAGAAATCATCAGGTCCGTTGTAATCCTTACCGAATAGAAGATTTTGGTTAATCATACAAACCTCTAGGTTAGTCTTCTTTTCTCGGATACCTTCTTGTCCACAATCTATCCCATCTCTATATTTTGGATATTTTTTCTCCTCACCAAAATGCTTTGAGAATATCTTATCTTCAAGAAGTACAAACTCTTTCTCACCAAGAGTTTGATCAGCTGGGACATTTCTAAAATTTTTAGAACTATCCTTCAACACATTCTCTTCATCATGTCTAGCTGATTCCATCTCATCTTCATATGTTTGGTGTACCTCCGGCTCAAAGGATGAACTCCAAGATATCTCACCCTCTGAATGCACTTCATGAGTTTCATCAAATTTAAAATTAGGATTGTTATCTTCATTATGATGCTGATGGATTCCATTGCATAAAGGATCCTCTTCAAACAATGGATTCGATAACATAGATAAATCAAACATATCTTCATCTACTTCCTCTTCAAACAATGGATTCAGGAACATGGAGAATTCAAACATACATTCATGAAAATTTTTATTTGGATCATCAAGTGTTTCATCAACAAGACTAACATCTTCATTGACATTATCTCTTGAAACTTCCTCATGTTCATGCAGTTCTATTTCATCTCCATAATTTGATTTCTCTTGAATATGGGCTGATCCATCTACCTCCTTACCATGGTGGGTTGAGAAAAAATTTGGACCATTCTTCTCAGTGTGTCTTTGGTATTCTATGTCTAATAAAGCTGAAATTTCTCTTGTATTGAGAAGGTTTTCTTCCTCATCATCATGGTCATTGATACATGTTTCCATACACATCTCATCATGTACAAATTCTTCCTCATCTTGATTTGACTTCTCTTATTAATATGAATCTAGAATATCATTAGGTTCTTGTGCCTCTTTTGTAACTTTATCATTTTCTTCCAAGACATCTTCATACACAATTTTAAGAAGAATCTCTACCTGTTCACAAGTTACTCCTAAATTGTATATTTTGTTTGAAAAAATTGGCCTGATATCAGAAGGTATTTTACTAAAGATATCAATCATCCTCATAAACAAACTCACCACATTTTCATTAGCATATTGTTCTAAAGTAATAAATGCATCCAAGGGAGACATACATGATTCATCCCTGTCATGGAATGCATCAAGGAACCACTGTTCAAACTGCATCCATGATGAAATGCATTGTGTAGTTAATGATTCATATTTTTTCCTTGCATTATTCTTTAGTGACCATGCAAACAACTTCATGACATCATCTTCTGTATGGATCTCATAATTATCAAGGAATATATGAAACGCATCCAAATGATCAAAAGTTGGTTCACCATAATCTCCATAAAATTTAGGAACCCTCTGTGAAAGTTGTGAAAACAATTCATTAGAACTGCATTGAAACCTTCTAAGATCTAAAGGCCTGGTATCAACGGGAATCAAAAACCTTTTGAAAATTTTCTTAAAAGGAAAATTTATCATCCCTTCTAGGCTATCTTCCTATCTCCTTCTGAGTTTTCTCCCTCAGTAGAGTCACTGACTAAAATTCTTTATTCAATAGATTTGCCACCTTCTTGATAAGAAGGATAAAATCATATAATTAATTCTGAGTTTTGTTTCCAGTAGAGTCTCACAGCTGTAACCAAAGATTCTGCAAACATCTTTCACTAATAGTGTCCCTAGTAGAGTCACCAATTTGTTGGTGCCCAAAAAATGATGGATCACTTTTGGCCAACTGACAGGTACACACTAATACCTCTACAATTCTAGCTTAATCAAGCCAAGGCTGGTAGGCCTAAATTCACTTTAAACTATCAAATTCTCTATGTTGCACAACTGCGTACATAAATAAACAAAGTTCCTCTCAAGGTGGTGAATGATCCTTGGAGGAAAGAAACAAATCCTCTAATACTCTCTATTCTATAAATCTTGACTAAAGTGGATTAAACTAAGGACTCAAAAGTAATATTTTTGAAATAATGATTATATAATCTACAAACCACAAAGTATGAACCCAATGACAATTTCCAAATTATAGTTAGATCAATGTCTTCTAAATACTTGGGCTATAGATTCATAAAAATTTCAATCCTATGTACAATCAGAGACGGTTTTAAGGTAACTCACTCTTGCAAAGCGAGACCATCACCCTACAAGCTTCTATTGAAATAAAATTTAAAACAACTTATACAATAGATCCTATGGTTTTTAACCCAACTTAAGAGCCCGAAAGGAAATAGTAATAGGTTCTCAAACCATGCTACCATTATTCAAATTGTACAAATTAGTCATAAATGAATGCATCAAATAGAAAAACATAGTAGGATACCCTAGTTCATGGAGTAATCTGAAAGACTAATTGAAAACATATAACTTATAACCACAAAAAGAAGAGCACTTATCTTTATTAATGTTGAAAAAAATAATACATTAGAGTTCATATTGTAGTTTTGATCGAATTATATCCTATGAAAATATATCTTGTATTGTATTTTCTCTCTTTACATTTTACATTATGTATATATACATGTTTGAGTGGCTTTCACACCTCTTTAGGGTGAAAAGACACACCCTTATTACAAATTGTTTTGAAAAAATGATAAACTAACTAAAAAATAACTACCTAACTTTCAGATTTGGGCTTGGTTGAAAAACCAAAACACCTCTTGGAAAGCTAAGATGTTTAGTGGAGATAGGAAATTTGATTTTCCAAACTGGGTCTTTTTTAGATTTTTAAAATTCAACCATCTTATGCCTTTGTCGACATCATCTTTTCAGAAGGTCGAAATTCCACCATTTTTTGAAGGCTTTGATCATAGAATTTTGATTGTTCTTGTCACAGAGCTTCCTTCCATAATATCTCAACTTTTTAATTGAAAATTAATGTATATTTTATCCCATTTCATGTACTCTATCATTAATTATTGGGCATGGAGTTTAAGAGGCCATTTTTTAAGGTTTTATCACTATATAGGACTCCAAATTTTGCCCAAAATTTAGAGCTCCAACACACTAATCCAAACATGGATATCAAAATGATAGGTGGGACTACTACAACAATATAAACAATGTTGGCTCCATCAAATAAACTCAAGAAATGGTTACTGGCAACTGGAAACATCATAACTCAACCTGTACTATACAACTGACTCTATGTCCATGAACATAGCTTCATTAGCATGTCTAAAACATAAATATAAATGTGCAAGGCTTCATCACAGCCGTACTAAAAATCACATACAAAACTCTTCCTAGGACCTGTCAGGTACACTACTGATATAAACAACTGTATTACTATCTTCACTCAGAATCAACCTTTGCGTCTATGATATCATACTGATAACATATCTAGGCAACATATTCTCAAGGCTCTCT
This sequence comes from Chamaecyparis obtusa, assembly GCA_027943335.1. NCBI lineage: Eukaryota > Viridiplantae > Streptophyta > Pinopsida > Cupressales > Cupressaceae > Chamaecyparis > Chamaecyparis obtusa. Next base: position 54,471 of record BSBK01002918.1, read on the forward strand.
CCATAAGGCTTCCATGCACATTTCTTACCATATATTGTCATCAATGAAAAACATATAGTCAACACTGGCTTGCTAGAAAATCTCCAATAGAAAGATTATAAAATAATTTCTTCACATAATCAATTACAGACTTAACAATCTTGGTAAATCCTTCCCTTGTAACTCTTGATAGTCAACTCTTGGGGCACTTTCCTGGTTCCTTGGGCTCGAACCTAGAAAAGTAGTGCATTTGTATCTCAACTCCACGTATACATGAACATAACTCCTCGTTTGCACCAATTTGTAAAATGTTATCAAGATTGTTCAAATCTGTGAGTGTTTGCCACTTGGAAAAATTTTCATCACATAATGTTGATTGGGATCGATAAAGATTATTGAGAATTATGCATGCTAGTTTATGCATCTTAGCATATTCTACAATATACATAGCTCTTTGTTGGGCCTTTTTCATAATATGACTCATTTCCTCTAGCATGTGAGAAGAGATGCTAAAGTTAAGAGTATCTCTATATTACTTAACCTCCAAAGAAGGTAAGGAAATTTTGATTTCTCTACTTCATCGTGACTTGAGTTCATTTGTCCAAGAAATAATGGATATTCTAAAAAAAAAGGATGCGTTGGTCCATCTAAAGAGATCCATCGGTATCATTATCCTTAATAAGCTTGTTTCCATTGGTTAGTACTTTGGCAAAGTGTTGAAATTCCATAAATTGTTTGGGACTTCAAAAGAAGTGTTGGTAGACCTAGTTTTTTTTACTAGAGCATGATTGCTAACAATTCCAAAAGCTAGATTCATTATGTGCACCATGCAGTGAATGTCATTAACATAGGGTACACAATAAATTTGCATCTTTGTGCAAATACCATTCCTATGACCTTTTATAAATACCTCCATACCTCCATACCTCCATATTCAAATAAATAACTCTTTACTTTTCAAAATAATGTTTTCATTTTCACACTATCCTTCATTTTAGAAATAGATAGTAGATGAGGTTGGAGGACATGATTGTGTAAAGTATAAACATGCATGCATATCCATGAAGTATTATCTATTGTTGTAACTTCGTCTAAAGACAATGCAATAAAGTTTGACTCTCTTATTTTTATATTTACATCTTCTTTTTCAACCTTAGTAAGACAACTTGCCCATTCCCATCCACTATTTACTAACCAATAACTAATAGGATAGTTATAAAATTTCAAAAAGGGAAATAAAACACTCATTGATGGGTAGTCTCTCATAGCATGCCCTCTCCTCAATATATAAAAAATATCACTTAACTAAAAAATGTTTCCTAGTTATTCTATTTGCATTGATTTTTCAAGAAAAGATTCAATAGAACCTTTAACTTCAGCAGGCTTCATCTTTATTTTCTCCTAAAAATAAAATACTTTGGCATTTCTAACATACTGACATTCCTCCTTTGTTTTCCATCTTATCTCTAATTTTTTGACTCCATCTATGGTTTGTTTTTTTAAAACTTTACCCTTATGCTTTTTTATGGTATCAATTTTTAGCTACAAACTCTTTTCCTTGTTATTTATCCTAGTGAAAGTCTTACACCTGCATTCTATCAAAGGCTTACCTTCAATTGGATTTTCCACTAGTTCAATTAATGGATACTTTGATGCCCATTTTATTTGAATATTCCTTGACAGGTCCCATTGCTGATCCTTTTTTTATTTCCTATCCTTTTTCAAATTGGATTTTTTTTCCCCTTCCATGAATCATCACCATTTTTTCTTGTGGCATTCTCACCCAAATCAATTATATCATTTTGGCTACCCTGGGTATCTACAAGAAAATCTTCTTCAAGTTCAGCATGATCTGAGATATCAGGTTCATTGCCTTCTTCAATATGTTGTGTAGGTTGTGAATCTTATACTTGTAAATGTAATTGTGATGATGTACCTTCTTAATTTTCATGACAAGCTTTACCATCACCCAAGTAAGATGATAAGGTTCTGCATTTTATGGCCTCTTGTGGCTTTCCCTGTTAGAAAGTAAAGACCACCAAGATAACTGAGAGGGGGGGGGGGGGGGGGTGAATCAGTTATCTGATAATTAAACCATTTATCAACATTAACTTCAATATCAACTTCAATAGATTTAAACCATATAATTAATGCAGTAACCAACAATAGAAAGATAATCATATATAATGACACAATAACACAAGATATGTTAACTAGGGAACCTCTTGATCAAAGAGTAAACCCCGGTGGGAATGATGCCCAAAAAATGATGCACTAATATGAAAGTTCCTTGTTAGAGGATGGACCCTATTAGGAGTCTTATGAAATACATTCAGTACATATGAATCTCTATTAGGAGATTTTGAATCCCTATTAAAAGATTCTAACCCTGTTAGGAGTTATGGAAGACAGAAGGACCCACTGCCCAAATAGCTTCAAGGCAAGATCTCTGAACTCACTGTCCAAAAGATCTTAGGATTATTCAACAGAATAATATGAAATATGTTACCTCCTTCACACTGTGCCAAAATTGCACTCTCTGCTACACAAGATCACAAATTCAGATCTCTGTACTTCGCAAGTCTTCCTTCATCACTGAATTAGCTCTTTTCTTCACTTCATGCATACATTCGCATCACAAATTTCACAACTTCATATTATAACTATTACAATCCTCACATAACAAGGAAAACATTCCTTCCTTTATACCACACTCAAATAATTACAAATGAGTCGGCATGTAAATACAAAATAATAATTTCAACACGCTACATCAAAATTACATAAAATTGTTGGCTTCTAGATACAATAACTTTCCAATTGTGTGACCTCAAAGTTTGTGCTATGAACCACATCACCACCAATGAGTCTCAAACTTCCCTTTAACTATGCAGAATCAGATTCCATCCCGGTTAGGAGATATCCTCCGATTACCAAAAACCGCTACACAGGAATACTACCAGAATACTGCTTCCACCAAAATGCTTATAACTTTCATGAATAAATTAATTTATTTTTTCACTCTTAACCATAGGCTAATAACACAACAAAGAACATACCATCAACTGCACATAACTCAATCTGCAATATAACATGTGCACAAAACAAAACTGTGCCTGCTTTTCTGCTAAACTCTAGAATATCACTCTGTTGATATCAATGACAATCATAGTCATGAATGCAACAACCACTGCTACAGAATGACTTCCAAAGGCTTTAGCATTCATTCCTAACATTCCCCACATACAAGAGTCCTACCCTTCTTCATTTTTGACATCTCCAATGAAATAAAGGTAGTAAAAAAATATCAACTTGTTGAAGAAATGATAATAGACTAGTCACAATATATAACATGATTCATTGTCCCTATGGCCTACAATCTAAAATCTAGATGTCATCATATATGAGGTCACTCGAGTGACCACTAATGGGTCCCCACTCAATAAGAATGAACTCAAAATTATAGATGGATAGATGTGAATTTAAAATAATATTACAACACTTCAAAAAAATAATCACTTACCTTTACTTAGTAGAAGTCATCAATGCACTCAACAACAATGGTTATTCTTGGTCTGAGACTTCACTATTGATCCAAATTGAGAGATAAGAACTGATCAAATTGTGTAAAATAAAATTGAGCTTTGAATGTATGGGTAAAAGCATGATCAAGTGTCACCTTTTCGGCTAACTCAAATCACTCGGCCCAGTTAGACTTGGCCCAGTCTAATTGGGCCGAGTACACATAGGTGCCACACGGCACTGAATGATGTCTACGTGGTCTAGTAGATTGGGCCGAGTAGGACTCGACCGAGTCTAAATGATATTTTAATATAAAAAAAATTCCCAAGCCCCTAATTTTCACACTATTTGGTTGTTTGTGTGGGGCCGACCCCTAGGGGGACTCAACCGAGTCAGACTCAACCCAATTGGACTCGGCCGAGTCTACCTAGGTGGCATGCCATGTTGGCAGCCAAACCTCCAAAAACACAAAAAAACCATAATTTTGCACTTCTGTCATTCCTTTCTCTGATCAAAATAGAAAATATTAAAAAACTAAAAGTACCCTTTTCTAGATCTTAGAAGTATGATTCTGGACATATAAATTTTGTATTGTTTCAACTACAAAATGTTAAACAAATTTGCTAAAAACTACATGTAGGTATATTAAACTTCAAGAAGACATTGATTTAGAAAATATAGAAAAATGTTAAATGAATTTAGAAATTTTTTTAAATCATATACAACACTAGAGGAGAGAGTCCTCTTCAAGAATATGTAATTTATTTAGTTTTTGGCATAGATTTGACAGGGGAAAAGTGACAGGAGAAAAAAATTGTTGATTTCAGGTAAGTTCAACTTTGAATACTTATAACAGGTAAACTATAGATCGAAAACACTTCTTTCCTTTTTCCTGCACTAGATATAGATGTCATCTAAAACATATTATGAAATTAGAGGGAAAAACAATGTTTTACTTATAATGATTTGACGGGAAGTAAACTCCCTAATTTGTAGTATTTTTCAGGACATGAAAATAGACCTTAAAAAATAAAAAAACATATTAATTTTTGCTCAAATTAATTTTTAAAAATTATAGGCATAAAATTCATCCTATTTTACACATTTCATCAGTTTACATCATCTTTAAATTCTCAACAAAAATGTAACTTTTATGCCCTTGAAGTTTTTCAGTTTTTGTGTTGTTAGCCTCTTCTTTTGTAAGAGGGCGACAACTTATTATGCTTTTACCCATATTTATACCAATCCTTATTTGAAGAATTCGGTGGGAATTTTATATGGTATACAACTATTTGGCAAATCTTGTTTAATAATAACACATCTTATGTAATTTTTTAGGTGATTATGGAGTGTCCAATAACTAGCTATTATAATACAATTGGAAAAAATTACGGTGAACTGAGACACACTTCTAAAAAATGTGAGGCAAATTAGGGCCCCCCTCCAAATATATCTTTATAACACTACTAGTGAATTATGACTATCGATTAAGACAAATTTGGAAATTGTAGGAATTTTTTTTGAATTTATCATGTCCAAAAATTAGATTCTAATGGAAAAATCATAATAGAGATAGAGATAATTACATAAATTAAATTTTGGGTAGTTGGCACATGCATTGGACCTAATATTTATAAAGTCTAGGTGACATGGTCACCTTGATGTGCAGGTTTTATTTGCCATATCCTAGATCATTGACGTGAGAGATTCACCACTAAAATTTTCCCTAAATCTCATTGCATCATGTATATAGGTCATCAAAATCATAAATTCCAATGTATAATGACATCATAGGAGAATAAATCATAAGTATCAATAAGGGGAAAGAAAACTATATCAATATCTATATCAAAGTATATTAAATTACATCAAAAGTATATCATCAAAGTCTAGAATCCTAATCACCAAGAGTCAAGTACAAAATCATGCCCAAAATATGATAACCAAAATGAATCTAGGCTTGACTGCCACCTACACTAGTACCTACATCTGGATTAATTGGTGGTCTTGATGGTGGACTTGTAACTATCTATGGCTTTGTATGATCAATTGACTGACTACTCTAACCATGTTTCCTAGTAGCCCTATCTCTCTCAAACTGCAAATGAGCTACATCTGTAACTAATGTTTGTATTTGACCCAATGCCTATGCCAATTGAGCCTATAATGCTATCATCCTAGCCTATTACATCTACACATCATGACTAGTTGTAACTGGAGAAACTAGTTGAACTACTTATATACATGTATGAGGCCTATGAGAAATCCATCCATGTGCCAAAATAGAACCTACGCCACCCCAAACTCCATCCATGCAACCTTGAACACCTCCACCTACAACTCTTGATGCACCTATAATTACTCCACTTCTACCTCTCAAAACCCTAGCAATAGAGACACAAGAACCTCTACCACATCCTTTGCCAGCACCACCACCCCTGGCTCCACCACCTCTATGATGTAGGAGCATCCTGGGTGTAAGGGCAATCTTGGATCACCCAAAAATATTTTCTGGTTTCTTTCCAATAAGGGCTATCTTGTGTAGAACTGTTATTTTTGGAAACTTACTATTTTTCGTAATTTTTTCATTTCAGCTTAGAATGTTCTATTTTCTTCCCTGGAGGTTCACTTTGGTTATATCAGCTTGCCAGTAAAGTTTCATTGCAAGATCAATTCTAGTTTTGAAGATATTGAAATTTTTTGGTATTGGTAGCAGGGTACACAAACTTTGAACTCAATTTTGAAAGATTTAGAGGCTCTAAATGGGGTCAAAACCTTGGTTGACTAGAACTTGTGTAAGTTAGGTGTTGTAGAGAACTTTGCACCATTTCTGAAATGGGGTTATAATAGCCAATCGAGTCAACATGCAATGAGTTATGGCCTTTGGAAGTTGTGCTACCTAAAATAGAAGAAAATGAAATTCCTTCAAAATTTCTTTTTGAGTTCTAAAATTTATTTGGAGCCTATTCTAATGTAATAAAAATGAATAATAATATCTTAGGGATGGTTGGCCTTAAACTTTAGGGTTAAACTTTCTAGAACCTTCTTGGGTAGTTAAAATTACCTATATAATGAAGGCCTGTAGGGTTATTTAGGGCAGTTTTTGGAGATGCATTTGGTGGGTTTGGCTTGCAGAATATTGTAATGAAAATGCCCATGTGGTTGTGCATGTTATATTTATGAACATTTTAATTCCATTTCATTGGAGATAATAGAAAGCCCATTTCTTGTCCTTACAATCCATTGTTATTCTCAATTCTATTGTGTGTGTGTTTGTGTTAATAAGGGTAGTACCCTTCATTAAGTGACATCAAAGCAGGAGTTCCTTAGTGTGTAGATAGGTCACCAACTGTGAGGAATTTTTCACTAGGACTGTGATTGTGGCTTTGAGTGATAGGAGCCAAAAATTCCTCTACGAAGGAACCGTGTTGAGAGAGTTACAGGTGTGACAAAAGAGGGTTTTAAAGCCATCTTGAGACAAGTGCAAGCATTGCAAGAGGAGCTATGTAGAGGAATGAATATTTTTCTTAGAGATAAAACTGAATAGGAATTCAAAGAAGAAGAAAAAGGTGACCAAGAAGCACTAGAAGTGCCTATAAATCCTGAGGAAGATAGGTTTTTGAGGGCCATTTCCAAGATTAGAAAGATACCCAAGATTGAAGTTTCCACATTTTTAGGAAATATTAACCCAGAGGAACTGATCGAATGGATCAATGATCTAGAAGAGTATTTTGAGTATGAATATGTCGAAGATCTAGATAGGGTCAAATTCACGAAGGCCAAAGTGAAGGGTCATGCAAAAATTTGGTGGTAGGAGATTCAGTTGGAGAGGAATAAAAGAGGAAAGAAGAAAATCACAAGATGGGACCGGATGGTCAAGAAATTGAAGAGACAATTCATTCATGTTGATTATGAGCTTCATTTTTTGAAGAAAATACAAGGTTTGAAACAAGTAGGAAGATCATTACATGAGTATATAGAAGAGTTCTATCAAGTTCTCATTAGAACAGGTCATGTAGAAGGTGAGAAGGAAAAAAGTTGCCCATTATCTTCATGGGTTAAGGCCAAGTATTTAGGAGGAATTGAGTCTAGTTAGAATGAATAGTATTGAAGAGGCATACCAGTTTTCCTTAAGGGTGGAAGAGAAGCTGAAAAATAAGTTTGAAGGCAATCAAGGTGGAAGAGGTCATGGTGGAAGATCCAGTAGATGGTCTTATGAAGGCAAAAATGAAGATCGGAAAAAGAATGATGACTAAAGTAGCAGTCAAAATCAGAAGGGACATAATTTCAATCATTTTTGTGATCAAAATAATAGGGATTAGAGAGGAAGAGGAAGAGGGAAAGGACTTGGAAAAGGAGGTTTTCATGGGACATGGTTCCATTGTAGAGAAGGACACCAAGCCTATAAATGTCCACAATGTCAAGGAAGGACACACATGAGGACTGAAGGCCATGCATGAGTTGCACATGAAAACAAAGAAGTTTAGTCAAAACACTCGGATGATCCTAAGAAAGGAGAAACCCTAGTTGTTAGGAGGACCCTGATAAATAAAGAAAATGAATTAGCTCAGAGGAAGAGCCTATTTTGCACTAGGTGCAAGTGTGAGGATAAGTGTTTTGAAGTGATTATTGATGGTGGAAGCACTGATAATCTAGTGTTAGAAGAAATGGTCACAAAGTTAAAGTTGAAAAGAGAAAAACACCCCAATTCATACCGAATTGCCTGGGTGCAAGATGACCACAAGGTCTTGGTCAATGAGCAGATCTTAGTGAAGTTAAAGATTGGAAGTTACTGAGATGAGGTACTCTGCGATATCATACCCCTGGATGTATGCCATTTGTTTCTAGGAAGGCATTGATACTTTGACAAGAGTGCTATAGATGATGGTTGTGATAATACTAATTCTTTAACAAAGGATGGAGTCTGCCACAAGATGAAGCCATTGAAGGAAACAAGGGAAAAGGTATGTACAAATTCTAGAATATGTTTAGTTTATTGAAGGAAGTTGTTAGAAGGTATGAGACATGACCATATGTGTTTTTCTTTTATTTCAAAAGTTGGCAAGAGGAAGTAGAAGATGTACCTACATAAGTTGTAGACTTGTTGGAGGATTTTTAGGATACTGTATTTGATAATGTACCTGATGGATCTCCACCAGTGAGAAAGATTAGTTATCAAATGGACTTGATTCTAGGGGCCAGTTGATGTAGGGGCATCATATGCTCATCATAGGTATCTTGGAGATCCAGGGCATTCTAGTGGACATGGAGCATCTCATAAGGTCAATTGGTCAATTCTACAACCAATTATGGCATTTGCAAGCACAAAAAGTTATAAGTTTGTATGATGTTTTGATTGATTCCAATGTTGACAAGATGTAATTGATCCATGGAATAGGATCTAGAGGTTGTCTAGGGTAGAGAAGTCATTTGTTAGGGTCTAGTATGAAGTTATAATAATATCAAGTCATTTCACAAGTTAAAACATTCAATAAGTCCTTTAAAATATAGTTTATTACTTTAGAAAATTCAAATTTTGAATATAAATGGTTATATGGCATTTTGGAGGGAAACTCTATAGTTTAAATTTTATAAAGAAATAGAAAATTCAATAAGTTGGAGTCGGTTGGGAGGAATGTTAACTACCTCCTGGACCCATAAATATGCCAATGTACGGCCTGTACCTCATCATTGTACGGACTGTTCCACAAAAAGTGAATAAAATTGCTTTGTTTACACTACAAATTGAAGGAGTTTTCAAGTTTTCTGCATCAAATCTACTTTGGTATGCATTGATCCACATTTAAAAACATGTTTTGATGTCTATGACCCAGATTTGAATCCTACTTTGTGAGTGTTTGGTCATTTTGCATTGAAATCTGACTGTAACAGGCAGTTTGGTAGCAATTTTGAAGTTCTTTTGGATCTAACCATGGTTATTCCATGAAATGTTTGTCTGATCCTTCATGGAATGCCAAAAAATTAACATGTATAATATTTTTATGGTGTTGAAATGACAAACTAACCATGTGAAGGTGGCCACTAAGCATTAACATTGTGGAAACAAGAAGGAATGTGTAGGGACAGTCCTAAAGAGCAAAATCGGTCTTAACAAGAAGGGTATTTGAGTTTGGATCTATGTTTTATATGTTGAAACATTGATGTTTTCTTAATCAATTGATTGGAAAAGTCATTGGACGTGGGAGATTGAGCATACCCTAGAAACAAGGGTTTTGAATGCATGATTTGGGGTTTTTGATGTTGTTGAAGCCATAGATTGAAATTGATTGTGTATTTGTTAAATTGAAGGCATTTGAGGAGCCTATGAAAATTTTGAAGTCCATACCTAAAGTATTACTACAAGTTGCTTTGTAAATGCAATAGTGTTCCATTATTACAAACAAGGTCATTGTGAAGGAAGTACAAACTGGCCCAAAGAAGTTGGGTTTGAATTTGACATATGTTTTGTATCCCTGAAAAGGGTATCCCAAAATATAATTTTTTTGGAAACTTGTTTGGAAGAAGTTAGAGAAAAGGCTAGAAAATTGGTCCAGCAGGGCTAATTGGGCTAATAGGGCTAGAAGAGGATTTGAAGAGTTTTGTCATATGGGTATTGCTTTGGTCCTTAAAAGTGGTTGAATCCTAATGAATGTACCTTGTTAACACCTTGTAAACCTATCTTGTCCATTTGGAAGCCAAGTTGTGTCATTTTGGGTATTTAGTCTCTAATAGGCCTAAAGGGAAAGTGCATTGTTGAAGAAGCATTCATACTATTTCCACCACTTCTGATTGCCACTCTGCATCACCAATTTTCTAAACAAGGAAACCCATAGGATAAATTTGGTAGAGAGTGAGAAATTCAAAAAAACAAGTATACGAGTTGTTGTAGAAGGGATTGATCTGAGAGTTTGATTCTATGTGTTGTACCAGTGATATTAGCACCAAATAAGAATAGATAATGGAGGATGTGTACAAATTCTTGAGCTATCAATAATATCACTATTAAGTACATATTTCCCTTTCCAAGGATGGATGATATTATGGATAATTTGAGTCGAGTTGTGTATTTCTCAAAGATAGACCTGAGGAGTGGATATCACCAAATTAGGATCAAAGAAGGATATAAATGGAGGATAGGCTTCAAGACAAAGGAGGGATTGTATGAGTGGTTAGTCATGCCTTTTGGGCTAAGCAATGCACCGAGCACATTCATGCAGCTCATGAACGAAGTATTGAAAGAATTTCTGGGTAAGTTTGTCATTTTTTATTTGGATGATATTTTGATCTTCAATAAGACATTGGAAGAACTTTTAATGCATGTTTGTAGGGTGTTTGAGAGGTTAAGGGAAGAGAAGTTGTTGATTAATTTGAAGAAGTGCAATTTTTTGAAGGAGTTAGTGTATCCAAGATTTGTAGTTTCGGTAGAAGGTCTTAAAATGGACCCAGAGAAGGTGGAGGCTATCCTTGAATGGCCTACTCCAAGGAGTCCTACTGAGGTGAGATATTTTCATGGTTTGGATAGATTTTACAAAAGGTTTATTAAAAATTATAGTAGTATTTTTGGACCCTTGACTGAAACAATGAAAGGGGATAGGAAAGAGTTTAAGTGGATAGCAAGAGCATGCAAGAGTTTTGAATTGTTGAAAAGAAAAGTTACATAACAACTTGTTTTAGCTCTTCCAAATTTTAACAAGGTGTTTCAAGTAGACTATGATGCTATTGGTAATTCTATTGGAGTTGTTTTGAGTTAGGAAGGTAAGCCCATTGCTTATTTTAGTGAGAAGTTGAATGATGCCAAGAAAAAATATTTTTTTATGATCAGGAGTTCTATGCTATAGTTCAGGCATTGAGGAAGTGGAGACATTATCTTTTTTCCAAAGGAGTTTTTTTTATTTACTGATCATCAAGCTTTGCAATATTTGAACAGTTAAGGAAAGTTGAATAAGAGGTATTTGAAATGGGTTGGGTTTTTACAAAGTTACACTTTTGTTTTGAAACATAGGAGAGAGAAGTCTAATAGGGTTGTAGATGCCCTTAGTAGGAGACAAATTTTGTTGACAAAGATGCAAATAGAGGTTGTTGGGTTTAAGGAAATCAAGAGTTTGTATCCCAAGGATCTTGATTTTGGTGAAGCTTGGAAAGCTTGAACAAAACCTATTACTCTAGATAGAACCAAATGGATGGACTTCATAATCTAGGATGGTATTTTATTCATAGGTAGTTAGTTGTGCATTCCAAGGAGTTCCATGAGGGTGAATCTAATTAAAGAAAAGCATAGTGGAGGACTGGCTAGAAATTTCAATCGAGATAAATTCATTTCTCTAGTTAGTGAAAATTATTGTTGGCCATAGTTGCAGCAAGATTTTAAGAAATTTTCACAAGGTTACAAGGTATGTCAAATGGAAAAGGGGTCTAAGAAAAATATAGGGTTATATCATCCATTACCTGTACCAGAGAAGCCATGGGAGGATATTAGTATGGACTTTATGCTTGGCCTACCAAGAACTCAAAGAGGGCATGATTCCATTTTTGTAGTAGTAGATAGGTTTTCAAAGATGGCACATTTCATTCCTTGCAAGAAGACTAAAGATGCTATTAATGTAGTAGAATTATTTTTTAGGGAGATGGTGAGACTACATGGTTTACCAAAGAGCGTATTTTCAAATCGGGACACCAAGTTTGTTGGGTACTTTTGGAGAACCTTGTGGAAAATGTTGAAGACAATTTTGAAGTTCAACTTAGCACACCATCCACAGACTGATGGACAAACAAAATTGGTGAATAGGAGTTTGGGGAATCTTTTGAGATGCTTGATTGGAGATAAACCAAAGGGATGGGATTTGATTATACAACAAGAATAATTTTTATATAATAATTATGTCAATATAAGCACTAGTAAATCACCATTTTAGACAGTATATGGAAGTAGTCCCAAAAATGCATATGAATTAAGAAAGTTGGAAAAAGGAGAGACACATAGCTCATTGGTGCTGAAGACTTTGCAGAACACTTGAAGAATTTGCATGAGGAGATAAGAAAACATATTAATAAAATGAATTCACAACACAAAGCTAAGGAAAATAAGAAAAGGAGGCATAAGGAATTCCGGGTAGGGGATGAAGTCACGGTTCATTTGAGGAAGGAGAGATTTCTAGTAGGAACATACATTAAGTTGAATATGAAGAAGTTTGGACCATTCAAAATACTGAAGATGCATGATTCGAGAATTGCTCATGAAGTAGAGTTTTCCAGTGAACTCAATACTTCACCAATATTTAACATTTTAGATCTAATAAAATATCATGAAGGAGGTGTTCAGGACCATGCCATAAAAGCACAGTGGAATATTCTAGCAACTAATTCAACTATAAAAGAGATTGAAGACATCTTGGATAGTCGTGTTGGCAGAAGCACAAGGAACATGACATGAAGAATATTTGGTCAAATGGAAAGGATGACTTGTGGAAGATTCATCATGGCTATCAAGGGAGGATGTTAACGATATTAGTTTTCCTTTGAGCACCTGAGATGTGACAAGGTCACTTCTCAAATTACCCTGAGTATTTGATGTAGCAGCATCCTGGGTGTAAGGGAAATCTTGCATCACCCAAAATATTTTCTGGTTTCTTTTCAATAAGGGCTATCTTGTGTATAGCTTCTATTTTTGGAAATTTACTATTTTTAGTATTTTTTTTTGTTTGAGCTCAGAATGCTCTATTTTCTTCCTTGGACGTTTAGTTTGGTTATATCATCCTACTAGTAAAGTTTCATTGCAAGATCAAGTCTAGTTTTGAAGATATTGAAATTTTTTGGTATTGGTAGCAGGGTACAAAAAATTTGAACTCAATTTTGAAATATTTAGAGGCTCTGAATGGGGTCAAAACCTTGGCTGACTAGAACTTGTGTAAGTTAATCATTGTAGATAATTTTGCACCATTTCTTAAATGAGGTTATAATAGCCAATCGGGTCAATAGACAATGAGCTATGGTCTCTAGAAGTTGTGCTACCTAAAATAGAAGAAAATGAAATTCCTTCAAAATCTCTTTTTGAGTTCTAAAATTTGTTTGGGGCCTATTCTAATGTAATAAAAATGAATAATAATATCTTAGGGATGGTTGGCCTTAAACTTTAGGGTTAAACTTTCTAGAACCTTCTTGGGCAGTTAAAATTGCCTATATAATGAAGGCATGTAGGGTTATCTAGGGCAGTTTTTGGAGATGCATTTGGTGGTTTTGGCTTGCATAATATTGTAATGAAAATGCCCATGTGTTTGTGCATGTTATATTTATGAACATTGTAACTCCATTTCATTGGAGATAATAGAAATCCCATTTCTTGTCCTTATTATTCATTGTCATTCTCAATTTTTTTGTGTGTGTTTATGTTAATAAGGGGAGTACCCTTCATCACTCTAGCTCTTCCTCCCCTGAACCTCACACCCCTCTTTCATCAAGGTCAGTCATCATCATCATTAGACTCATGTGAATTGTTGTCATCAATAAAGGGCACTAGCTCCATTGGCTCTATCAATCTGGGAAAAGGATGAGTAGTAAAGCACTACCCATACTTAGATGTCATCCCCACATTAAGGGTATCTGATATATAGTCCAACAACATGACACTAATTCTATCAAACTCTTCTCCAGCTATCTTAAAATATGAATTCGAATCCCATAGATCTCTTTTCACTTGAACTTATTGAAGTTGATGAAAAATAACTCACAGCTCCCAAGAACACCTACATGCAAACACCTATCACAGAAAGAGAGAGAAGAAAACATCTATGGAGACCTCAACATATGGATCCACAAGAGAGGATAAATCTTTGATGTACAAAAACAAAAGTTGCAATCAATAATGAAAAATGTCATAAAAGGTTAGATGTGTTATGAGATCAATCCTTATAAAAGGAGATAAAAAAACCTAAAAAGGTAAAACCCTAGGTTGCACAATAATAATTAATAAAATAATTAATTATTATATGCCTAAATTTTAGCTTATGTAGAAAGAGGTAATACGTTACTTAATAATTAAATCAATATGATTCAATTAATAAGAAAACACTTTATTACTCTAACACCCCCCCTTAAGATGAACTTTGGGAGAAGCTAAAAACCTAGAAAAAATAACTGAAAGAAAATGGGTCCCGACAATAGAAGACTTGATCAGGTACCCAAGTACAAAAGAGAGTCTCTACAAAGTGGAGAAATAGAGAAAACCACATGGGAAAAACTCTACTCCAAAAAGAGACCAAGAATAGTCTGAAAGATTGAAGAAGCCTCCAAAACTAGGAATGTTCTAGAAAATAGGAACAAAGATGAACATGTACAACATCACTGAAGCATGAAATTGCAAACTCTGTCAAGAAGAAACTGATGATTTGAAGATCTGCCATAGAAATATGACCAGATAGAGAAGACTATAATCTGCATGAGTGCCCTCAAATAACACTACTCAAATTAGGAGGCAAACAAAGGCAAACACCTGAACTCGAAGATACAGATGGCATAAACACCAAAAGTATGAAGAGCTAATCAATCAAAGCTAGAAGAGTGCATCCAAAAATAGGAAAGAAAAGAGTGTCCATATGGTAAATGATCCATCTCACCAGAATGCATAGGTACCGAGCCACTACAACCTCCTAGTGCATAGAATCAAATATTGAATACATAGCTCACACTATTGAACCAAGGAAGCAGTAGAACCAATAGTAGAAATCCCCCCATACTGCTGACAAGGGAGTAATGATAGGTACACTGAAAAGATCGGCCAATATGAACTGCATGATGAAGAAGAATCTGAAACATCGAATGTGCAGAGAGAGTACAAACACATATAGAGATACCTGATGCTAATGTCGTTGGAGGAATGCTCACATGAAAAAATAAGATGACAAACAAAGGCAAACATCAAAACCCCCCCGACACTTTATAATGGAGTGTGAGTACATAAAGCATAGACATGTGCAAGATCCCATACCTACAATAGAATGGCACTTTATCTTAGTGTGCGTGCATAAAAGAATGCTATAAAAGTGAAGTATACACTGCTCAAAGAAGAGAAAAGTCTGCTGAAATAAAAGAATAGCCTAAGATGAGTCATCCCTTAAATGGAAGAGATCCTAGGACCTGTAACATCTAAGATATCCACTAGACTGCAAAAATGAAAGAATTTGAATAAAATGAACTTGGAGCAGAATTTGGAAAAAATGACTCATGGCACTGAAAAGTTTTCAAAACAAGCTTTCCAATGATATATCATTTTCCAAAAATAGAGTTCAAATGCGCAAGATAGAGCTCCTAGAGTACAGAATGGAACATCTGACTTTGATAGTGAAAATACCATCAAAAAAGAAAAAATAGAAAATCAAACCTACAAATCTAGAAAGATCTTGGAATCAACTTTCTGATGATATCTCATTTGCCAAGTTTCGACACCGTATGCTCAAGATATGAGCAAAAAACCAACTATGCTGGAGGGCCCAAAGAAGGTGTCTAGAAGGATCTGAGGATGGGTGACATCAGAAAAAGGACAAAATCACACATGAAACTATCAGATCTGATAAAATATCAGAAAGAGCTTTTTGGCAATATCTTGTTTGCCAAAAACGGAGCCCAGATGCAAGATAAATAGATCCCAGAATGCAGCTGGTCTGAAACGCCAAGATTGCAGAGAACATCTAACTTTGACAACAAAAAATGACATCAAATGGAAAAATCACAAAACCATACCAGAAAATTCAGATCGGACTCAGAAATATCTTTCCGATGGTATCTCTCTTGAAGAAAATGGAGCCCAAATGCAAAATATATCAAACTTGGAGTGCAGGAGGGCTGAGATGCAAGCTAACAAAGAAACCTCTATCTTTGACTGAAATAAATGTAGCATTAATGTTGAAATCAGGAAACCACACTAGACAATTATGATCCGTCTCGGAATTACCTTTCCGACAATATCTCGTTTGTTCAATTACGATCTCAGATGCACGAGTTATGCTCAAAACACAGACTGCCTGCCGAAAAGTGCAGTTGAACTACCTCAAAAATATGCAAAGCCAAATTTTTTTTGGCTTAAATGGCAGTTAACTGCTAGCGGCCCGCAAGCAGCAATAGTTACCGCTGCGGAAGCCACGACAGTCCCACTAGCGGTTCCGTCAGCGATGGCTGCTCGCGATGGCAAGACCTGCAAAAAAAAAATTACTTTTTTTTATTTTTTTATTTTTGAAATTGTACGTTGTTGCCTCGGAGTGCATGCCAGCGCCATATGACTCTAGTACATAATTTTTTTTTGCCTTAGAAGCCAACTTGTCCAAAATCGACAAGTTTTATATGAATTTTGGGTATCTCAAACCTTCCAGACGCAATCGTGATGTCCATTTGGGCTAGAAGTGCTCCAAAAAATAGTGATCACCTTGGGATCCATGTCGAGGCTGATTGCAAATTTATTTTGCCATAGATTCCAACTTTGTCCAAATTGGACAAATTTTATATGGATCTTGGGGTTCTTGGATGTTGTGAACGCAACCATGAGGTCCATTTGAAGCCAAGATGACCATAAAAATAGGTCCCCCCAGATCTGATAGGAAACCCTCTAAAAATGCAAATCTGATGAACACGACCAAATCTCTCAAAAAGAGGACAGGGGCAAGAAGATCTGAAGCTCTGATACCATATTGGAGTTGATGAAAAATAACTCACATCTCCCAAGAACACCTGTACACAAACACTTGTCACAGAAAGAGAGAGAAGCAAACAACTATGGAGACTTGAACGTATGGATCCACGAGAGAAGAGAAATCCTCGATGTGCAAAAACAAAAGTTGCAATCAACAATGAAAAATATCAAAAAAGGTTACATGTGTTATGAGATCAATCCTTATAAAAGGAGATCAAAAAACCTAAAAAGGTAAAACCCTAGGTTGCACAATAATAATTAATAAAACAATTAATTATTATATGCCTAAAGTTTAGCTTAAGTAGAAAGAGGTAATAAGTGACTTAATAATTAAATCAATATGATTTTTAATTAATAAGAAAACACTTTATTACTCTAACAAAACTCGATCATAAATTTCCAAACCCAGTGGTATCCCTTGAATCTTACCAAACTATTATAGTACTAGAGTAAAGAGGAACCTCTCAAGGATGTAGGGTTTCTTCCCAATTAACATAGTGATATAAATACATAGGACATCTCATCCTAATCCCCTACCCATATCTCACATTTGATGTATGACCAACATCATATTGTGTCAATATCATGAATTCAACTATGCCAATACTCTAGCTTTCTCAACTGAACCTGGACAATGAATCCATAATATGTGTAGATGTAAGGTCGACCCATTGGAGGATCTCTATCTACAATAATCTTAGTAATTGGGTGGTGCTCCCAAGCCCACATCTAAAGAAGAACATAAAGAAGAACAAATCCCACAAAGAGTGATGTACCTCCTTGATAAAATATTTGGTGAAGCTCATGATACAAGTGTGATAAGATAAAGGAACCCCATGCAAATATGTGAGGATGAACCAACATATCCTTTAGAATTCATCCCCAACCAACTGCAAACCCACAATCTCTCCAATAAAAGCAGCCAATACTAAGGGAAGAGGATCATATCTCTATCACATAATCCTCCACTAAAAGGTCTCATCACCAATAGTGTCATCACCAAACACTCTTTGGCATGCATTGCCATCAAATAGGTGATCACAATACACAATGTCTCCCATGACCAGAATCTTTAGAATCTGATATACATCCTTGAGAGTGATAGTCATCTCACCCATTAGTAAATGAAAGGTATTATGATCAAAGTTCCATCGTTCTACTAAGGATGTCAATAATCCCCTGTTTACTTGGAACTGGGGCATATCAAGAAAATAGTAGAGGCCACACTGACCAATCACCTATCTCTTAGCTCTAGTCAACGTAAGTATCATCTCAAAAGGCCTAGGGTATTGGCCTCTCATGTTCAGATTCTGAAAGGAAACCTATTTTTAAAGTCAAACACATCATTCATTCAATCTCAAAGTTGATCATCAAGCATCAATCATTATCCTATCATCTATCTACTCAAGTGAGATTTTCAACAATCCCATTGAGTGCATTAAATTTCATTCCTCTAGATCTTGAGGACAAAAAATCATCAAAATCAATCTATCTTATCAAATACACATCAAATAAAAATCAATTGATTGATTAAACTGACATCAAACAAATTGACTTAACACATCATCAATAAATTCAAACATCATGAAATTCGATAGATCAAACATAAAAAATATAGCCTTTTCATAAAAAAATCAGAGAAAAAGAACATTTTTCAAAAGCGACATTTTGATAAGCAAAAGCGATGCAATTTTTCTCAAAAGAAACACATAATTTTAATTGCGACATTTCACTGTAATAGCGACATGGAATGCATCAAAAGTGACAAAATATTCATCATATGCATTTTATATTTAAAAGTGATTCAAAACATTTCCTAAGCAATGTAGAAACTAACTAAGAAACCCTAGAAAAGGCGATGAAACAAGTTTTGAAATTGATGAAAAAACTATCATTACCAACAATTTTTTTTGGCAAAAGTGATAAAACAAAAAACTCAAGGGTTTAAAAGCTAAAAACAACATGAAATCAACTAAAAATGATCAAATACCAGGCAAAGATTGAAAACTCACCAAAAGTCCATATGTCGGTGGTCTTTGGAATCGTCTAGCCTTCTCGAATCGGTGCTCCTAGATCGGGATGACCATTTTGCCTCGTAGAGAGAAAAATCATCCATATATAAAAAAAAATCAAATGAGAGAGTGAAAATGAATAATAAAAAAGTCAATTTTACCCTATATATCTCATTTCTAAACCTTTTTAAGGGTATAATTGACTAAATAATTACAATTTGAGCTCAATTAATCAAAATTTTCACCAGGACATGATTGAAAAAATCAAAAATTTTAATCGAGAAATCAATCAAAACCATAAATCAATAAAAGAATAAAAAATATTTAAAAATCATAAAAATTGTAAAAATCACCTAAATATCAAAAAACCATTTTGATTCATTTCTTGAGGGGGCATATCATCATCACGAACCAAACTTTTCAAAATCGGGGCATCAAAATTCAAATCAGGGAATCATATCAAAACATCATCATCAATGGGGCAACATCCATCAAATCATCAAAATTAGAATCAGACATCATATTAATCTTTGAATTAATGCACCTCACATGTTAATTCAAAGAGGGGCAAATGTATACATCTAAAATTGGTCACTAGCAAACATTAGTTAAATTCAAGCCATTTGGATTAATTAAAATAAAAATTGATCAACTCTGTAATTGAATTAATCATTTGTTTATATAGTTCTTTAATTAATTAAATCCAACCCATTCAAATATCATACAAGGCTAATTTAATTAATTCTTTGAATTAATTTCTCCTAAATTATCTCCACCTACCACTACATGACAAAATCAAATTGACCAATGGGAGATGAGGAATGAGCACACATGAATTGATGTACTAATAGGATTTTCTATCTTGATCATTTGTTTGTGAAAATTAATCTTGACCATCCACATGGGACACATCATCAAACTTAACCCTAACTCTACCTTGATCATGGTTACATGAAATCACCCCCTACACCTTGAGAAATCCTATAAATAGGATGCATAATTAGTGCAAATCATCCAATTTCATTTAGTGTATTATCATAATGCTATTTTGAGCATTCATTATCAATTGAACATCATTATTATGAGCGAATTAGTTTAGCTTCATCATTTCTCGTGAGAGCATAATGGAGAAATGACTTTGTATCATAAAGATCTTAATCATTTAGAGTAGAATTTGCATCTCATATCATATCATTGAATTCTCATTTTCTAGGTTGTCACTTTAGGATCAAATTTACAGCTGAGAGCATAATTCAAGTCCCTAGAACTAGAGAGCCATAAAATGCTCATGATATTTCATTTCATTGTTTTAACTAGTTATATCTTGTTAATTTGAAAGCTCATACTAATGTTCTATGTAGGTCTGTGATTCAAATTACACACACACAGTAAAAATAAAATATAATTTTTAGGTTATAAAATACAAAACTTAATTGATAGGCTATAGAGGTCATTTTAAGCCCTAAAATACTTCATGGTTTCCCAAGACATAGATCTCTCCAATTGCTATAATTTAAGAAAAGGAGTCCAATTTGCTTCTCAAATCAAAAGTTATGGCTTCATGATGTTGGGTCTCCAACATTGGAAATACAACAATATCTATAACACACAAAAGAGATGTAAGAGAGTGTTACACTTGCTTACAAACTTATGACATTTGTTATGGTATGCCATAAAACAACTTTAAACAAAGATACTAGAGCCAAAATAGGCAACCGAGTTGGTGCATGTATATGACGAATTTATGGCATGTAAAAAGAATATGCTATTTTTTAGCCTTTGGACTCATCTTGAAATTTGGGTATTGGATTTTTAACTATAGATTTTGGTGGCAATTTTTTGTGTTGTGTTAGCTCATGGTTTCGTAGTTACCATTTATCGCGATTCAACTATGTAGTTTTTGAGTCAAACTCATTGACTCATGTTTCATGAGTAGTGGTTCCCAAAAATCCATCTCTCATATGAGAAAATGAATGCTACACTTAGCACTCATTGCATCTAGGTGATGCTCATAGAGGTCACTCATCCCAATACAACTCCAACTCAAACACACTTAATTATAGAATTTCCTCTAAAATTAAGTCCACTTAGCTTGCTATTCCATTTGCAAAACCTTCAACAAATGTTGTAGCTTATGAACTATTCATTAAAGAGCCCTTTTAGCTCATCAATTGATAATCTTACAAATCAATAAATTTAGACTTCACAAATAAGTGTTTCCCATACAAATCAACATGTCATGATATTATAATTTAGTGGAAGCTGTAGTAAATTCAATTATAAAAATCTATAAAAATCTTAATAAATCAGAGGTAACGTTTGCTTTCAACATTTAATTTGTTGACAAAGGGTGACAAGATTAAGACATCATGAAAAAATGTCCACCCACTACAATAAATGAAAGAGAGGAGCGGCCTTCACTAAAGTTGCCACAACAAATTTGCTTTGACCAAAGGGTGCTAGATGTCCTGCAAAATACACCTAACATGCTGGGAGCCACATGAAAATCTTCTCAACAAGCTTTTTTACATAAGCCAAAAACCTTAAAACATATACATTTATTCTTATAAATATATTTTTTCTCCTCTGATAATAGCCATGTATACATTGATTGATTGCCATATGTGGAGTAATGGCCGCATGTATGGGCTTTTAGACATCTGCATCCCTTAGAAAAGGGGTAGATGTCTGAAATCCACAAGCTTATATCCGGACAATAAGTAGAATAGGTAGACAAAGAAGGCTTGCAAGATTCATACTCTGTATCAGCATTCACTATCTCCAATCAAATCACCCATAAATAGTTAGATCTCCATTACAATCTTGCATTACATTGTAGATGAAGATGCAGGGTTACAGTAGAATTCGTGGGTCTAGATCTGTTGATTATGATGAATCCAAGTGGAAGGACTGTAATACAGATCTCAAATACTCTTCCATGAATGGATCAGCAAAGTGTGCATTCAATTGTAATGACAGAGACCAGATCAATGGCTGCAAAGAGCAGGATTGTGTGAAGGAATCTGAATCAATGGATCCCTCTGGTCAGGCTGGATTCATATTGGGCAGAGCTCTGTCATTGAGGGAATCCATGAAGGACAAGAAATTCATGAAGAAAACCCATGGGGGGAGTGGAGATCCAGTGGTGAAGGATTGTAGTAATAAGTCACTGCAGGGGGCTGTGAAGAGGGTTTTTTCAATCAGGAAGGCTGCCCCAGATCAAGATAAACTGTACCCACATGCTGATTTTTTGTCTGCTGATTTGGGGTTTAAGAGATCTGAGTCCCTCAGATACAACAGAATTGGGTCTTATTCTCCTCCCCCTTTTGATTTGGATGCAGATGGATCCAATTTGAAGAAGAAGAAGAGAAGTGTGCTCAAGACTTGCAAACGCCTCTTGGGAATGCAGAGAAATTAGGCCTCTGTCATTGGCTGTGAATTGGGCTTTTTGTTAGATTTTCATAATGGTGTTTTTGTTTCTGTTATGAGAAGGCCTCCTTTTGGACAAGCTAAGTTCATACTTTGCTTTCATGGTGGCTTGTTATGTGCATTTTTATCAATGGATTTTGAGGTTCTGTACCAGAGCCTGAAAAGAATATTCTCAATTCTACTCTGTCTGGAACTTTTTTTTCTTTGAAGTTCTGCCATGAACATCCATGACTGATGAAGCTAGAATTTTCTCCAAGGTTTTATTGGGGTTGAATTCTTGCTTGATTTTGATAGCTTAATGAATGGTTTTATTTTACATTTTACTCTTTTAAGGATAAGCCTGTCAATATTCTGGTCTGTATTGATTGTATGTTTGAGTTATTTTAGATTAATAGGAGTTTAGGAAGCAATGAACTCTTTGTATAGTTTACCCTTAAAAGAAAATGGCTTACAAGGTTTATCTTGTGCTCACTCATGGAAGAATTTCATAGCTGCTTGGAGGGCAATGAATCTCATTTCTCAGCAAATTTTACTTCAATTTTTGTTACAAGTTGTGTTTTTAATGGAGAAGGTTCATATATGTCAAAACAAAATGGTGGTGGTTTAGGAATGGAATAAACTTTTTTTTAAGACTGGGTAAACTTTTTAACGTGATTGTAACTTCTTTGATATTATGTGGGTTGGGGAAGGTTTGGTAAACTTTTAAACGTGATTGTAACTTCTTTGATATTATCTGGACTAGGAAAGACTGGGTAAACTTTTTAACGTGATTGTAACTTCTTTGATATTATGTGGGTTGGGGAAGATTGGGTAAATTTTTAAACATGATTGTAACTTCTTTGATATTATGTGGACTAGGAAAGACTGGGTAAACTTTTTAACGTGATTGTAACTTCTTTGATATTATGTAAGCAGGAGAAGACTGGGTTAGAAGAGATGAGCCAACTTAGTACGTATCAAAGAAACTCTTACCAATCCAACCAACCCCTTGAAAGAAATAATTTTACATTTGAAAAAAAATTTGTAAATATTTAGTAAACAATCTGATTCAACATCTAAAATAGAATAATATATTTAATCCTAGAAACAATCTTTTAAATATCATTCACAGAATTGCAAAATCTCCAATCCCGCTTGAATTGTAACACTACAGTAGTTTTTTTCCTTCAAAAAAATATTGGGATTCCCTTGTGACGTCTGATGATTATAATTAAACTAATTGATGATGCTCAGTACTGAATGATCGGTGGAATCAATTCTAAAACAAGCTTTTATTTATTTCTTAAATTTTGTTCACATTTTCGCCATACTACCTAGAGCCTGTTATCTAGTGACTCAGTTTTCTTCACACAAAAGGTAAATAATTCAATTTGTTTTGTCCACAAATGTAATATAACTAAATCATTTCTAGTATTGGAATAAGCTTAACAAATAAAAAATACATGAACCAACAGAAAAACAGCAAAAGCAAGCTTCTAATATAATTAATTTCTGGTTATAATTAAATCTTAGCAAAGGAGTTTCTTGCTACTGATACGAAATAATGTCGCTCTTGATTTCCTGTGATTAACTCATGAACTACCTTTCAATTTAGATGGGAATGTCACTTTCGATATTATATATTTTTTAAATAAACAAATGTGGGTTTTTTAAGGGAAAATTTGTTATAATCTTAATTGGCATTAGTTTTCCACTGTTTATTTGATTGATTGAGATATATAAACTTTTAGCATAGATTGTGTATGAATTTTTGTTTGGTTAAATTTTGAATTATATTTTAAGTTTTTGGTCTGCTTAGTCAAAGTTGGAGTTACTTCTATCTATATCTAAATCTAGGAGCAAGGTATAACTCAATTTTAGTTATGAATGATATGTTTAAATAGATGTATTTTACAATAGTAAAATTTTAGTTTATTTGACATTTAATTAATTATTTAACAATATAATTTTTCTTAAAAGATTATATAATTAATATTAGTTAATATTTTATTTGAAAGAAATTTATTTATTTATTTATTTTTTGTTATTTCATTTATACGCAACTACAATACATTAGTTTAATTTGAGATGTTTGAAGTAACTTCTATTTTGTAATATTATGATTTATTTTATGAATATTAAGGAGAACTTGATAGGAAAATGGCGACCGTTGAAAGCTTCCGCAGAAACACTAACGGCTTCCATGAGGAGAGAAGATACCAAAGATGGAAGGGAAAATGGCCCTCAGAAAGGAAGAAGGAAGCAAACCAGAGAAGGCGATGGCCTCACATCCGGGAGAAGAATTGGAATGCAGACCGTGACAAGCAGGGAATCTCCCAAGTACGTCACTCTCGTCAATACAACAGAACTCAACCGTTCCAACATAATAAAATAGAGTTTCATCTGCATAGGGGATCCCATAACAAAATTCCTCAGTTTCGCGCCATAGTGAATAATTGGTCTTTTTTTAAGTTTTCAAAAACTGGGTTCAACCCTGCATTAGGGAGAGACAATACTCTGAATCCCAACTTAATAGCCATATTCCCAACATCTTCAAGGGGCATTCCGATCAATCCTCCTCTGCCAAAAAAAGCCTGGACGGACACTTATTGGAAGATTCATAGAAGAAGACTTGCCCTGTTAGGGAACCTGAACCGGAATCCCCAGAGTTGGGGAGCTTCTAAAAAATGGCTTCAGATTTGGAGACCAATCCACAAGGAAGATACTCGAAAGGGATTCAACGAAGCTCCATTGGACCAGGATGGAGAAGGCAATAGGGTAGATTCTTTACATATTGCAATGGAGAAGCCAGTATCAACAAGGGACCAAACTCCTTCGATCACCTTTCCGGAGAAAATGCTAGCTAAGAGGAAGGCATACCTCTTCAAATACGCAATCATTTGCAAATTTTGGGAAATCAACATGGAATATGGTGTATTCCACAGTTGGGTATCTACAAAATAGTCGAATTCTGTCCAGATTTACTCTTTAGATAATGAACTAGGATATTTTCTGGTCATTTTTGAGGATAAAATGTCTCGAGACAAGATTTTCCGAAACAAAAAATGGTTCTACAAATCGCAGGGTCTACATATGCAATACTGGACGCCCAACTTCAACAACAAGGATAATGTCATCAGGTTCATACCCAAGTGGATCACACTACAAAACTTACCTATGGAATATAGAGGAAAAGAGATCATTCATATCCCGGCCAATAAAATAGGAATTTATCTCGACCATCACATAGACTGCTCTTCTGCTTCTGTGAAGATATGTTTGCTTGCAAGTCTAGAACGGGAATTCCCTGCTTCACTTAAAATTATTTCAAAATAGGGAAATTGGATTCAACTCATTACCTAAGGGGTTGAGAATCTTCCCATATCTGAGAAAAGACACCAGGAGATGGAGGTGGATAAAATAATCAGGGAGCTCCATTCAGGTTTGGTAAGAGATCAAGAAGCTAATACTAATCTCTCATTTTCTCATCAAGAAATGGAGATGGCCGAAGAATTATATTCAGAAGTTACAAAATTATCAGAATAGTCACTGAACCACAATGTTTGAGGTGGCCATTCAAGCTGGGAAGAGTCAACGGTCTTGGAGTCTTTTATCCGAGTGTTAGGTTGGGTCATGCACAGGTTTGTAAAACAACCCCATCATCCTGGTCTTGCAATAACTTACCCAGACAAGGCTTCCAATAGTTGCTAGGATACTCTTTCGATCAAGAGTCTTTAGGACCCAGTGTTCCCTCATATTTCTCCCTTGATTCTGGGTTTTTGATGCTTTCCCAAATCATCTCCACCTTTTCCCTTTCATAAGGCCATTTCCTTAAAGCCTTTTCAGGTTCAATCCTTTAACTTTACAGCAAATCATTCTTCAATGGGTATCGGAAGTCCAATTGGATTTGATAGAGGAAATAGCAGATCAAGTAATGTGTGAGGAGGAATCTTCAGATCGACCCCTGCAGCCAATGGAGATGCTGTTGGAGAAGCCGGTATCCTCAATTGATTTGGAAAAGGAAAACTTAAATGCAGAAGAAGCAATAGAAGAAGATGACATTCTTAAGATTAAGTTATGTGACCTCAAAGCCTCAACCAAAACAAAAAGTTCGGCCACAACATCTTCTTCACCAATCTTTCAAGGGGTTAACCTTCAAACTCCTGATTCATCGTCTTCTTCATACTCAGGGTGGAGAACATCCTATAGACTGAGACTCAAAGAACAAAAAGAGATGACTAAGTTGCTAGCCCCTCAAATGGAGAAAACCTCATCCACATTTAGAGTCAAAGGAGGGTTAATTAATCTCAAACCATTAGAAGAAAATATGGATCACCTTAGAATTAATAATCTACAATTGGACAGAGGTGTACCTTCTCAAGTGTATGAGGAAACATAGATCTCCCCAAAACTTTAGGCAGTTTATGATTTTTTTGGTGATACAACATTAGAACAACCAACCGGGGATACTCAGAAGTTAACATATGTGGAAAGGCTACTAGATGAGGATTATATTGAGGATGAAGAAAGACTAATAGACATCTCAGTGCTCACCCAAGAAGAATCAGAGGAAGATCACCCGCAAGATTTTTCACCAAAACACAACAACCTAGGACTAGTGCAATCTATTCAAGATTGTCACATGGATTGTGGAAAGATCAAAAAGCAGGGGAGAGGAAGGAAATCTAATGCATCACTTAGGAAGGAAGTTGGAGAGGAATCATATCAAACCAAAATAACATCATACATTAATGTAGGGAAGGGGAAGTTCCTTCCCGAGTTGCAATGAGAATCATCTCTTAGAATGTTAGGGGCCTCAATGCCCCTAACAAATAGCGTTTGGTCAAACGCTGTATCATATCATCTAAAGCAGAATTAGTTCTACTTCAAGAAATAAAGATGGATAAAGAGCAATTGGAAATCTTTGCCAAGAATTTAGGAGATTGGAAGGCTCATAGTGTAGATGCAATAGGATCCTCAGGTGGCTTATCGGTCTTATGGAATTCCAGGTTTTCTTCTTTCATTCCAATGGATCATGGACCAAATTGGATAGCTGGGAACCTAATTAGCACCAAATCCAATTTAAATATTCATACAGTGAATGTATATGGCCCCATCTCACACAAGAAGAAGGCAAAATTATGGGCAGAAATCTCTAATTGCTTTGCTCAATGGCTAGAGGACAACTTTATAGTTGGGGGTGATTTCAATGCTATAGTTCATGCATCAAATAAATTAGGGGGATCTCTAAGAACCTCTCACTCACAGAATGATTTCAGGGATTGGTTACAAAAAGAGAGTCTTATGGAGGTGGAGCTGCAAAATGGCTCCTTCACATGGTCAAACCAAAGAATGGGCATATGCAACATCTCAGAAAAACTGGATCCTTTTCTATTTAAAGGAGACCTTACAGAATTCCCTTTTGACTTAAAAGCCTCCATCACTCCAATTTCAAAATCTGATCACTTCCCTATTCAACTTAACATTCTTGAGGCCAACAGACCCTTGGGATGTCCTTTTAAATTTGAAAATATGTGGCTTAAAGAGGAGAATTTCTTGGAGCTCACAGATGAATGGTGGAAGGATTTCAAAGTTGAGGGTTCTAAGTTATTCTGCTTTGTCTCCAAACTAAAATACATCAAGCAAAACCTTCTCATATGGAATAGAACTCATTTTAACAACATCTTTGCATCAAAATTGGAGATTGAACAAAAATTGGAGAATCTGAATCTAAAAATAATGCAATCGGGATTGGACCATGACAGTTAGAAGAAAAATCTCTCTTAAGGGATTGGGAAGATATCCTAGCTAAAGAAGAAATATACTGGAAACAAAAATCTAGAGAGTCTTGGCTAGCTGAAGGAGACAAGAATACAAAATTTTTTCACTCAAGTACAAAACAGAGGAGAGGCATTAATAGGATTTCTCAACTCAAGGATGTTGTTGGCTCTATATTGGAGGATCAAAAGGAGATCATCAAAGAAATCACCAGATATCACTCTCAGCTTCTCAATTATTCTATCTCATCTCCCTTGGGGATTCAACAAGGGTTATTGGAAAACATCCCAAATATCATTACTAATGCAGATAATTAGATGCTATCCAGACCCTTTCAGGAAGAAGAAATCTAGCATACTATCTCCCAAATGGCTCCAGACAAAGCTCCAGGACCGGATGGCTTTCCTCCAAGCTTCTTCCTTCATTGCTAGAGCACTTTGGGCAAAGAGCTCACTGATGCTTTGGAGGCCATAAGAGCTTTAGGTAGATTTCTAACTGAAATCAACAATACTTTCATAGTGTTAATACCTAAAAAGGAACAAGTCATTAATTTGGATGAATTCAGACCAATTGCTCTTTGTAACACAATTTACAAAATTCTCTCTAAAGCTCTAGCAAATAGACTAAAAAAGGTCTTAGTTAAACTAATTGGGGAGGAACAGACCGGTTTTGTCCCAGGTAGATCAATTCTAGATGGGATAATCATAGCCCAAGAAGTGATACATTCTATCCAACATAATAAGCAATCCAACATGATTATAAAATTGGATATCAAGAAGGCCTATGACAAGGTCAATTGGAGATTCTTGATTAAATGTATGGAGCGATTTGAGTTTTCTAAAGCATGGATCAATTTGATATTTTATTGTATTTCAACTCCTAAATTCTTTGTCTTGGTGAATGGATTGCCACAAGGCTTCTTTGAAGGCTCTAACGACATTAGACAAGGAGATCCATTATCGCCATTTTTATACATAATTATGGCTAAGGCATTAGGGAGAAGTATGATCAGTATGCAGGATCAAAACCTAATCAATGGCATTACAATATCCTCAGCCATTCGACCAGTTACTCATCAACAATTTTCAGATGACATTATTCTCATGGATCAGGGGAGTATCCAGGAAGCTAAGCAGATTTCCAAGATACTAGATCACTATGGACAAGCTTCAAGGCAACTAGTCAATAAAGAGAAATCAATGGTCTTCTTCTTTCACACAAAAAAGAAAACCCAACAGAAAATTGTAAAAATTCTGGAATGTAAATCAGGCTCTCTCCCATGTCCATACCTGGGCATCCCAATTGACAAATCCCTTAGAACAACATCAATTTGGAAACCTCTCAATGAAAAGATGGACAGGAAGATGGATAATTGGAAAACCAAATGGCTATCTTGGGTCGGGAGATTAGTCATGATCAAAGCAACATTATCAGCAATACCAATATACCTAATGTCTTGCCTTTCACTTACCATAGAGGGATATATGGATATGGTGAAGAAACTTAGGAAATTCTTTTGGTAGGGTATAGATACTAAGAGGAAATTTGCATTAATCTCTTGGGATAAAATATGTAAACTGAAATCTTTTGGTGGCATTGGCATTAAAAATCAATTATGGCAGAACCAAGCTCTAGGTGCAAAGCTTTATCAGAAAATAGTGAATAATCAGGATTTCAAATGGATTAGAATTCTTAGAGCTAAATATTTAGGCAACTTTAATAAGGAAGATATAGTCAGAATTAAAGAGTTCCCAAAAGGCTCGAGAATATGGAACTTCATAGTTAAGTCAAGACATATTATTAACAATAACATATCTTGGAATATCAAAGAAGGAAAGCAAGCAAGATTCTGGGAAGACTCTTGGGGTGGGCATCCAACCATCAATTCATAGTTAGGCCCCAATCAAATTAGTCATATTTGCACTTCATCCTGGGGACCATATCTCAGTGACTATATCATTCCTTCGTCCTTTGCTGCTATAGATGGTTCTTGGGAGTGGAAAGACTTCTCATCACTTCAATTAGATGCAAGAGAGGTAGATAAGCTCAAAACATTGATCAAAGATAGGCCCTTTCTTCTCAAACAAGGAAAAGATGAAATCATTTGGAATGGGGCAAAATCAGGATCCTACAGTGTCAAAGAGGGTTACAATCTTATAGCCAAATCATCCACATCTAAAATAGAAGAGATCCCAACACAATTATGTTGGAACAAGGTTGGACTCCCAAAAGCTGGGTTATTTATGTGGGTGGCATCCCAGGGTAGAATTTTAACTGCAGATAAATTTATTAAGATGGGATATTAGGGTCCATCCAGATGCATTGTGTGTTTTAAGAATGAAGAGGACATAAATCATCTATTATTATCCTATCCCTTTGCTAAAGATTGTTGGTACTAGCTTTATTCAAGATTAGAATGGTCATCAGCCCCCCCAAATAATTTACTCCAGCTTTTGATATCATGACCACGAATCATGGGAGGAAGTTTATTCAGTAATCTATGGATGATCTCTCCATCAATTCTGATTTGGGAGATTTGGAAAGAAAGGAATAGAAGATTATTCCAGGATAAATTTTTGAAATTTGAAACTATAATTAATAAATTGGAGGCAGCCATAGTTGAGGTAATGAATTCCTGGATCCAAACTCAATCAACAAAACACAAATTCTTTACCAATTGGGATGATCAGATGACAAAAAATTGGTTTGGGTTAAAAAATCCAATCACCATAGGCAAAGGATATAGAAGAAATCAAGAACTAAGGAAGGCATGTGTCTGGAAACCCCCTCCAATTGGATGGTACAAATTAAATTTTGATGGAGCTTCTAAAGGTAACCCAGGCCCCTCAAGAGCAGGATGCATCATACGCTCTACAACTGGGAATGTGATTGCCAAACAAGCCATACCATTACCCAAAGATACCAACAATATGGCTGAATTTAAAGCACTATTGTCTAGACTGATACTAGCTCGGGAAGTAGGGATCTCAAAGCTTGAAATTGAGGGAGACTCACTGATTACCATCAATGCAATCAAAGTCAGATCAACCCCAAATTGGCGTCTTATGGCAGTTTTAGAGGTAATCTTACAGTTAATGGATAATTTTGAATCGAAAACCATTAACCATACTTTTAGAGAAGGAAACACTGAAGCAAATGAGCTGGCTGACCTGGCAGCTAGAGGAACAAATTTGAAAATTCTATACGACATCAGCGGAGTTTCAGCGGAGCTCATTGAATCTAACCACTAAATCAAAATGGCCAAATCAGGTCCTGATATATTTTTTCCTCAGAAGTTGACAGAATGGCTCCTTGTGGTGATAAGACGGGCGTCTTCTCTCATAGCGCATAGCGTGTGTAGGAGTTTAGAACATTAAATGAGGAGTAGGATTAGGACAAGAGGAGCAGATATCTATTGTCCATCGAAGAGTGTCGGCGTCCGGACATGAGTTATCTTCTAGCATCAAAAACCTTGGTTGTTTTCGGTCATTCACCTCTGCGCAGTTAAATCTCTGACACTAGCATTTCCTATGTGCACTGCTGCGATTGTGTGGGGCCCAACTCTTTATCATGTTAGTCGTCGCTAGGTCGGGGAATGAAGAAAGTCTATCCAGCGACTGTGAGTTTGCCTTTGTTGCTGAATCTCAATGATGGGACCTAGTTTTTGGATGAGTTAGCGGGTCCTGACATGTCAAAGCATCAATGGTGGTTGCTAAAGCATGAGGGATTTGTCAGAGCTATGCGAAATCACGCCGACTGTTGATTCTTCTTTACGGTGTAGGGTTTCAAACTGTGGGTCCAAGGTGACACATATGCACAAATGGCGCTCCCCTATTGGCCGAAGGAAATAAAGAGGTGGAGTGTTGTCAGTGAGGCTTGTGTTAGAGATTTTGATTGACAGCTGGCGTGTGATCGCATGGAATATTCTCAACCCATGTGATCATGCACCCACCGTCCGATAAGGAAAATATGAGGTGGAGTGTTGTAGCGGGGTTTGTGTTAGAGATTTGGATCGACGATCGGTGTGTGATCGCATGGAATATTCTCACCCCATGTGATCATGCGCCCACCATCCGATTAGATGTCAATGGTTTGTCTGCAGTGTGATCACATGATGATTCATCACCGAGGTGTCAGGTTGTGATTGGTTGAGCTGGAAAGGGAATGTTGACACATCAATGGGCCCAAACTTTTCAGTTGGGTCACAACGTGGATGATCTGACGGTGGGTGCATGTTCTGGTAGAGTCTTGGAGGTCTATGCGAAGATGTGACAACCGTCGATCTTCCTGATGTGGGCCCAGTCAAAGTTCTTGCCAGTTCATGGATAAAGTGGGCCCTAAGGTTTGTGGTGAGTGCTAGAGGCTTGTCGCATGTTCGCATGAGCCAATTTTGTGTTATGCGATCATGCGACAAGCCCTTTGTGGTAACTTTATGTGGCGGCGGTTAACGGTGGTAAAGGGCTATGGTGTGTCGCATGTTCGCATAGCCCTTTTCCTGGCTATGTGATCATGCGACAACTGTTGAAAGATGCTGTTGCGGAATTAAAGGTGGGTCCGTGTGTCGGGTCTTGCCGACGTGTCCATTTTTTATTGACCAGCAAGCGTTGAGATGGATATGCATCGTGGGTCCCATAGCCAAGGGCAGGTAATGGTGGTGAAGGTTTTTGGGTTGTCGCATGTTCGCATAAGCCATTTTCAAACTATGCGATCATGCGACAACCATTAAGGGAATGTCAGTGTTGCGGAGTTAAAGTTGCCAAGCCCGTGAAACATGATGATCTAACGGTGGTGATATAAAGTAGATCTCAGTTCAGATGTTGACCGTTGATAGACTGTTGGCGCCTTGAGGATGACCGTTGCATTTCAAGTTCAAATTTGCAGAGGATTTTCACAACAGGAAGTACTAGAATTGATGGCTTTAGCAGTGGTTTTCAACTGGTTTGGTGGCGCAATTATTGCCGACTGATCCGAGGGGCTTAATGACCGTTTGCAGTGATGTTTGTAGCTGGTGGAGTAGGTTTTTGAGCTCGAGAATCTTTTTGTAGGTGGTGATTTGTACTGGTTTTCATGGCTATCCCTGGTGTTCTGTACTGAAGAAATTAGAAGTAAACATCGGTATCATTCAATTACTGTTGTTGAAAGTTGAAATGATTTCATTATGAACATTAGGCCCTGCAACAGTGGGCTTGAATTGATGATAGATACTTTGTTAATTTATGTTTATATTTATATATATAAAAATCCCGGCTTCGGCCCTTCATCGATCAAAAAAAAAAAGAAGGAGAATTCGATATAGAAGTAGTTTATTTGACATTTAATTAATTATTTAAGAATATGATTTTTCTTAAATGATTACATAATTAATATTAATTGATATTTTATTTGAAAGAAATTTATTTATTTATTTATTTTTTGTTATTTCATTTATACGCAACTACAATACACTAGTTTAACTTGAGATGTTTGAAGTAACTTCTATTTTGTAATATTATGATTTATTTTATGAATACTAACGAGGATTTGATATAGAAGAAAGAACTATTATGAATGAAATTATTCTTTGGCGTGTTGAACAATAGATATGAAAGAGGGAATAATCTCTAACTTTTTTTTCTTTATTTTAAAGTGCATTTCTTCAAATGACAGATTTAAAACATATGAAATCTAAAACTCCTATTTTTTGTTTAAAAATATATTATTAAGAGAAAATTGAACTTGAATTCTTGCTTAATATTTTACAGACTATTCATGTAAAAATTTTCGTGAAGTATTTTTACATCTAAGTCAACTGTAACACCTTGTTTTTTTAATGACAATGAATAAAATGTTAATTACAACTTTGACTTTTATCTCAACATTATCTTTTAGCATCTACTTATTATCTTATTCCATCTCTTTTGACATTCTCCTTTTAAATATTAAAGGCATAATGACTACTTAAAGGTGGACATAAACCACGTCTTTTAAGTTTCTAGTATCCTTAGTGATAATAAATAGTAACATGTTTGCACTTTGTTTTCATTTTGGATATTTAATTCTTTCACATTTGAACAAATTATATTATATCTTTTATAGCAATTTATTTATCTTTACTCCCACTTTACAATATAACAAATTATAATATAATTTTTTTCTTATTTTTTTTCCCCTCAATCAAAGTGGTCAAGACCACTAAAAATATATTTTATTAATAAAAAAAAATACAATACAAATAATAATTCATCTACAAAAGGAAGGTTATCACTTATTTTACAAACAAATAGAACTCATCTCTAATTAAATTTAGAATAAAATATTATTTTTATTTAAAAATAATCCAAGACAACTTTATCTTAAATGTACAAAACTATTTAAAGTTTATATATTTTTTCTTTTTTCATTTTATATATTTTTTCAAAATATAATAATGATCAACTATATATATCCAGAACTTAATCATAATCATGTCCTTTATTCTTACAGTTGCAGCATATGGATTAATCCTTTGCATCTTTTCTTTTTAATCTTTACATGATGCATGTAATTATTTGTTCTCATTAGTTAGCATGAAAAGTTTATAAAGGTGCTCCTTCAATAATTGAATAGTAGAAATGTTTCCTAATAATGAAATGATATTTTGGTCCCTTCTTCAATCTTTTAATATATAAGTGACTTAGTCTCCTATTTCAAAGCATCTTTAAGAAACTACACTTATTACTATTTTACATTAAATCATTGTAACTTTACTTACTAGTTGCTTTGATATTTTCAAACAAAAGTAATGATGCCAAACATGCTTATATTTGCTTTAAATTTGAAACAAAATGGCTCCACCGCAATTGGAGGAGTTTCCTTGTGGCAAAACATCAATAACAAAAAACCTTGATTGGTGCTTTCACACTCGTTCGAATACCAAGGATAAGGTAATAATCCACGCACCATTAATAAAATTATAATGATAGGTATAGTTTATAATCATAGCAAATAATATAAGCATTTGCAAATTACATATTTTGAAAATAAAAGTGTTTTTAAATGAAAGTGGATCAACTTTCGGTTAGGATATTGTAATGAGAAAATTAAAGTACAAAATCTAGGGAGTATTAAAACCCTCCACTATTTGTCTAGAGGGAATTTTTTTTGTATTGAATACAAATTAAATTAGATTAGTTTTTCTTAGTTTAAAATTATGAAAATGTTTATAATTAGGACAGAGTGACATGTTTTTATAATATTAAATTTTATTTTCAGCTTATTCATTTAGGTATTTAGTTTTGTTTTATACAATGAAATTAAATCTAGTTTGATTTTGTGGATAAATAAAATCTTATCTTTTTAAATTTCAAATTTCAAATTTCAAAATTCAAATTCAAATTCAAACTCAACTTAGAAGTCACTTCTCCAACTAACAGTTGTGTGTCAACTTAAATCACAAAATATTTGAAATTGCATTAAGTGTGATGCATAGAAGAACAAATCCTAACTTCATTTTAAGACATCTTAAGCTCTTGCTTACAGATTGTATAATCATACAAGGACCATGTTTGAGTATTCACTACCAGATTAACATTTTCATACTTAGCAATACATACACATTTGTATTGTTACTTATTGTCATCAATTTACTCATTTTTTTCTCACAAGTCAAGGGTTTTGACTGAGGAGAATGCGACCCTCAATTATTTCTTTAAATATGTTTATCAACACTACAAATCTATATTTCTATAAACATTAGATAGAAGCAACATGGAAAAGCATGGGGAGAATAGCGGAACAAGGGTTTCAAATAGGGAGGTGACTATAGAGGGAGATGATGATTCAAACGATGATGCGGAAGAAAATCCACTGTCTACCCTTGTGGTAGGTTGTGCTCCTTGGGGTTTGGATGAGAGTTTTGCTGGGCGCTTGGAGGATTTATGTTTTAATTTTGGTGGTGATCTTCTCTTTGGGTAGACTTCTCCTTCCTAGGTCTCCTTTTCTATGCGAGAGAGGACGTAGTCTTGGGTATTTTTGTATTCTCTTCCATGTTCTTCCCTCTTTGGTGACATGGGGGGACATTTTATCTACCTTTTTTTTCTTTGGGTGCTTTGTTCTTGAGAGGGTTTTTATTTTTGGCTTCTCCAAGCATTGGCTTATCTTTTTTTGTGACTCTAGCTTTGGATGTGTTGGGGGTTTGATGTTGGCTACACAATTGAGGTTATTTTATCTTTGGTGAGAGATAGTGTTGTGGATGCCTTTGTCTTTGGTGGGAGATGGTTTTGTGGATGCCTTTGTCTTTGGACCCCCCACTATTCTAGTGTCTTTGGCCACTCTGGATTGAGTGGAGGCAAAAACTAACTTTTCCTACTTTGGAGACCTTTTGTCACGAGTTGTTGTCATGATGGGTTCCTACGAGGATTCTCTATTTGGAGGATTCATGTTTCTGATCTTCTACATATTTTGAAGATGGATTCTTCTCTGTGTGATTTCATCTTTGTGAGTGGGTTGGCTACGATTGTCATGGGGTTGACCCTAGTTCTTTTGGTTGTTGTTTCTTTTCTTGATGCTTCTATTCTCTTTGGTGACCAAAAAGATGTTGGTAGTTTTCAAGGGCCTGATCTGGCCATGATTTTTTTTGGTTAGTTTTTTTCCTTGTTGGGACTGCATCTGTTCCTTTTGCTGCTTAGAGATCCTAGTTTTTCTTTTCTTTTTCTACTTCTAGTTGGGATCTTTCTTGTTTGGGTTCTATGGAGGTGATCTTTTCCTCTATGGATGTGGGGTTTTTTAATTTCATCTTTGTTGTGGGAATGACACATTTTTCTCTTGTTGTTATCTTTCTTATTCTTTATTGAGGTGGGGGCATCTCTTATTGTGGTGGGGATTTTCTTGTGGTGGAAGGATGATGATCACTCTATGTGGTAATCTTTTGACTGTAGCTACTCAGATATAAGGATGATGTCTATTTGGTTTTCCCTTCTACTTTTCTTTTTCTCTTGTGGCTCTATTGAGGTGGGATCCTCTTCTATTGAGGTGAAGATGAGTTTTACAGTTGAGGAGTTGCTCACTTTTGGGTGTTCCTTACTATGTAGAGATATGTAGTTTAGGGTGGAAATTCAAAACCCTTGTTGAAGGTTTGAGGAACCTTGGAAAAGTGCCTCCTCTTTTTGTATTTGGTTGCCCTGGAGATTATGTGGTAGGATGGGTTGGTTGATATCATGTTTCTATTTTACAAATAGTTAGTTTCAGGAAATGAAGGTTTAGGGAGCCTTATCAAAACCCTTGAATATTTTGTGTTCCTTGTTAAAAACTATTTTAGTACTCTTTCTTGGGTAGCACATTCTTTTTGATCTGTTATAATTCTATGTGTTGTTTGTCTTCTTGTGTTGAATGCTTATCTTTCTATGTAAAAGAGATCAAGGCCCTTTCAAAATCCCTTCTCACCTAATAAAAAACATCACCAATCAATATTTTAAGGTATAAAAATCAACATGAAACTTTATTTTTTAGGTAAATAAGTCCACAAATTTCCAGATCATTTGGACATGCTCTACATTGATTTCATGGATATAGGTCATGTTCTTCCCTACATACCCATCCCAATATTTTGTTGGGAAAACTAATGAGTGCTCATTTTTATTTTCTTTCCTTTCCTTCTTGTTCCTTGGTTTTCTTTGTCTTGTTTCCTCTTTGGTGCATCAAAGTCCAGGACTCTAAAGTATTTCCCATTTTTTCCTATTTTTGGTTGGATCCTTAGGCCTCGAGGTTTTAGAATGCTCATCAAGTCATTTGAATCATTTTAGTGTTTGGATATCATAGCCTTGGCCTCCAACACGCGAATCTTACTTGTTAGTAACAAAGGATAGAGTGTGCATTTAATGCACTGAGGATGACATGTTATAAAAGGCCTTTATATAGCTCATGTTCACTCACTAAATGATTAAAAGTGAACTGTGAGCTCTAAGTGTGACGAAGCTTCCCAATGCCCTAAATTTCCCTCTTTCTTGAACTTTCTTTTTCATTCTCAATTTCTTTTAGGTTGCTTTCAACAGTTTCTCATGCAAATTTCAAGAAGGTAGGGATTTCTTCACTACTTTCTTGAAGTTCTTGCATGTTATTTTCACTTGTTTCATTTTTGTTTTCTTGTTTTTTTGTTCCATATTTTTGGGTTTCTATCTATATCTTAGAATAAGATATTTCCACATGAAATTAATGCTCTAGTTGTGTTAGTTTTTTTTCAATTTTGTGTTTTTGAGCTTTCTCATGCCCTAGAATTACAATGTGGTATGGTTTTGGTTTGAAAATTATTGCAGGGTTCAATAATTTAGGGATTTTTAGTGTTCTTGATGGTTAGCCTATCCAATACAAAATTTAGTTAAGGCACATCCCTCTAAAGCTAGACAAGTGCATTAATTGCTAGGGTTATTCGCACATCTTAGATGAATTTCATTTGTGCACAATGCCTCGAGTCTAACCACCCTTTTGGCGATTTCCACTTATTTTTGATGACTTTGGTTCTATGTGTGTTATCAATTCATCACCCTTAATAAATTTTGGCCCGAGAGTCTAACTGTGCTCAATCTCAAATTTGAATCTTTGAGTTCATGTATCTCTGAACCCAGATCCCCGAACCTTCCTTTTTGAGGTCCCCCATTTGAGAACTAACCCTTGGTTAT
Source organism: Chamaecyparis obtusa (assembly GCA_027943335.1). Classification (NCBI taxonomy): domain Eukaryota; kingdom Viridiplantae; phylum Streptophyta; class Pinopsida; order Cupressales; family Cupressaceae; genus Chamaecyparis; species Chamaecyparis obtusa. The sequence goes on from BSBK01002918.1 coordinate 93,476, forward strand.
AATATCAATGTCTTAAGGTAGAGATAATCAAGACTTTGTAGACACTAGTGTTGGAAAGTTGTCTATACTAAGATATATGACTAGTTATAGTGTTGTCATTATGGAAAAAAAGTCATATAGTAGTTTGGAGTCAGCACACTAAGTGTAAAGATCAGAATTTAGTTAAGTGTTGAAGACTGGACAACATACAGAGCACTAGAGACTTAGAGCATCATCGCACATGTGTACAGATGAATTAAGGTATGCACCCTGGAAGTTAAGGTTGTTAGACTATACTTATGCTTAGTCTAAGAGCACATAAGTAGATATGTAAAGATGTGAAAGTTATAGTCAGTTGAAGTTACACAGCCAATGTATGCCAGCAGAGATCAGAGCATAGAGCCGACATAGACTATTTTGGTATGCGATTATAAATTAATGTTGTAGAGGCTATGCACCCATTGTATTTAGGTTTCCAACATATGCATATGTATAATTGTAAGCACGCTTAAGCCAATTCATTTGGAAGTGTTATTTGTAATTAGTTATAGGATTGACCTAATTATATATTTGGTATGAGCACATAAATATAAGGTGCGCCCATTGTAATCGGCATGGAAGTGACAAGAGAGTTGTGATAAGAAAAGAAGAGGTATGTGAAGTGAGCATAAGATGTATTAGAGCTTTGCTAGAGGTCAAAGTATCAACGCACCAAAGGAACTGATCTGACAAGCATTGTCATAGTGACAGTTCACCTATAGATATAGTGTGTATCTAATTTAGAAGTTTGTAGCCTTCATCATTTGAGCAGTGAGCTCTAGGATAGTGAGTCCACTCCCCTAACAGGGATCATTGTAAAAGACTCCTAATAGGGTCCAACCCTTAACCAGGTCTACTGTACTAAAAGCATTGTAAAGCTGGTCCTAACAGGGTAAATGATCTTCTAACAAGGATCACAAAACACTAGTGCAAATTATTATTGGGTATCAAGTCCCACTGGGGTTTTTACCTATTTGGGTTTCCCCATAACCATATTGGTGTCATGTGTTGATTTCATGTTTCATGTTTATGTGAATGTTTAATTTAGTACTTAAGCATTTATAATTCAGTATTCAGATTAAGTGAAAAGTTAAAATACAGTGAACACTGATTCACCCCTCCCCTCTCAGTGTTCCCATTCCTAACAATTGGTATTAGAGCTCTAGTCCTCAGAAAAGAAGTTTAACCACTTGAGGAGATCATGGACAAAGTAGATATGAAACATTTGAAGAAGAATCTTGAAGCAGCTCTTGAAGACCTAGACAATTCAAAAAGAGAAATTGAAGAACTGAAGGAAAAAGTCAGTGATGCTCAATTAGTTATTAAAAGACTAAGAAAAGATTTGAAAGGACGCTCTAATAGTGAACTTGAAGAAAAAGTCAAGAAGTTGAGTGAAGAAAATGCATCCTTGTTAAGTCAGCTTGAAGAATTAGATGACAAACTGATGAACAATCAAGATGTCTACAATGAACAAGTCAAGGAGAACCTTCAACTAAATGAAGAACTAAGGGAAGCTAACTTAGAAATCTTGGAGCTAAAGAATATCAAAGAGAGCTTGGAATCTGAATTAAAGAAGTCAAAGGATCATATTGACAAATTACACACCAGTGCTGAATTGATAGAATCATAATTGTATGCAAGAAGAATCAAAGGAGACACTAGCTGTATTGGATACAATGAAGCACAGAATCAGATTGACAATATGCAAGCAAGAAAGGATTCAAAAAAGGACTCTACTAATACTGAGAAGATTGAAGATCAAACCAAAGACAATAGTGATCCTCCTAAGAATGAGCGCAAGCCTGTAGAACGCACCTATTTTGCATGTAAAAAGCATGGACACATTGCAAGGAACTATACAGAGGTAAAACCTTTCAATGGTTACTATTATACATGTAATAGATTTGGTCATAGAGAAATAAATTACAAGACTAGTAAGAAGAATAGGATTCAACATGATCAAAAAAATCAAAATCAGACCAATGCAAGAAGTTCTTAGAATGTTACATGTTAGATATGTAACAATAATGGTCACTCAGCTAGAACATGTAGAATGGTGACTCATGTCAATGCACTGAGGAATAATAGACCTCTAGTAATTTGTCACACCTGTAACAAGGCTGGACATATCTCAAAGTTTTGTAAATCAAGGACGCAAGGTTAGGAAAGCCCTAAAAGGACTGAAGAACCAATTTTGGATCCTAAAGCAGAAGTCAAGTTTGTAAAAGCCTCAGAGGATGCAAGCTTGATTTGGTCAGAAGGAAAGAAGGATGATGTTGTTGAGAATTTATTGGATGCATCCCAAGTGGACGCACCCTCTACATCCACATAAATGGCCCTCAGGGTCATAAGGGGAGCTAATTTATCTCTAGACCCCTTCGTGGCTGGTATACTCATCATCAAAGTATGCACCTTTGGACTTAAGCTATTAGAGTGTATAGGAACCTTTGTACAAGAGCGCATATGCTGATTGTTGGTAGAACTCGAGTTTGAAAATTTGAAGTGACAACCTGGTTTACGCGAGTTGCATTAATGGTGAATTTCTTACTTTAAGTACACAAAAAGTTGTTTGTTTACTCATTGCATTCATACTCAAAGCAATTGAAGAGAAGATTGAACCCTTAAAGTATTGTAGAAAAGTATAAGGATACAATATGCTTCATGGTGGAGATTGATACTACATGTATGGAAGCTGTGGAACCTAGAACTAAGTGGATTCATCCACTTGGGTATGAGGTTGAAGAACAAGTTCTTGAAGCTTATGCATAGGTACTGCTATCAACCCCTAAGGATGAAAATGAACCTAGGTGGGGAACCTATGAAGAGAAGACTAGAGAAGTTGATGCTAAGCTGAACAGTGCTGCAACAAAAAGAAAGGTTGGAAAGGTCACATCAGAGATCCTAAGAATTCATGGTGTATCACAAGAAGACCTTGATAAAGCAAGGAATGAGAAGATTTCCCTAGAATTGAAGAGTGCAATAGAAGAACAAGAAGATCCCAAGTTGAAAAAGATAAAATTTGAGAAAGATGACAGTTAGAAGGATAAAGAAGATAGTACTGTAAGGAAACTCAGGTGTGGAAATAGCTTCCTACGCTAATCTCTATAGGAGAGTATTGTGCAAATTCTTATAAATCCTTACAATTTTAGATTTGTTAACTACTTTAACAAAGATATTGCAACCACATACCATACATACAAAAAAATAGAGAATGACACAATGATATACCCTGGGGAAAACCTTTCGGTAAAAAACCCTAGCACTCCAAAACCTGCACAATGTATTATCTTCAACACAAAGATTACAACACACTTGCAATGCAAGTTCTTTCAGGAGATGAGAGACAAGTAAAACTTGACTTAAATTTTTGTTATATCTCTCCCATAGGAGCAGCATCATATATATAGACTCCTCTGGACCCAAAAATAGGCACAACCACCAAGACCCATGCACAAAGCCACATGTACACAGTTGTTACATGCAATCCCAAGAATAGGCATCCATCCCTAGAATAGACTATGACAGCTTGTCATAGAATCTGCCAAAAATAACTGTCACAAGAGAAGTGTAAGAGAATCTGTCATACCAACCTATTTTTGGCATATTCTCTTACACACACCAACCACTTCTTCTTGGGCGCCCAAATAGGCCCAAGTCATAAGATGCTCTTACACCTGTCGTAGCACATTCCTTAAATAGTTCTTATGCGTCATAGGAATACATCATGACCATTTCAGTCATGATCTCCTTATGCACAAGATGCCGACACATCAAGTGGAGTGACACATCAACATGCCAACTAGACATGTACACTCACACTTAATTACATTATTTGCAAAAAAAATACATTTACAAAACAAATAATAAGAATAGGAATTATCCAAGGTTGAGACACCTTATTCCTAACATTCTCCCACTTGTCGAACACCTTGTAAGAGCAACAAGAACATAACAGGAACTTTAAGTGCTATAGGCCAAAAGGTCCATAGACTCCGAACACCATTTGAACTTCTCAGTGCCCACTGGTTTCATTGATGCATCTGCAACATTCTTCACAGTATCTACCTTCTCCAAATTTACCTTTCCATCTTCCACCATATCTCTCACAAAGTGAAATTGCACATCAATGTGCTTTGTTTTGGCATGGAAATTTGGATTCTTTGCAAGGCAAATAGTGCTCTGATTATCACACCAAATAGTAATTTGTTCTGCATCAACACCAACATCAGAACACAATCTTATAAGCCAAATGGCTTCTTTACAAGCATGAGTAGCAGCCATGTACTCAACTTCTGTAGTGGACAAAGCAACCACAGGTTGTCGCTTACTCATCCAACTAATGGCACCACCAAACATAGTGAACACATAAGCACTGGTGGATCTCCTGCTATCAATATCACCTGCCCAATCTGAATCCACAAACCCACGAATGCAAACTGAATGCGGAGATCTAGAAGAGTTACCATGATAACATATGGAGTAATCTGATGTACCCCTCAAATATCTAAATACTCGCTTAACTGCATCCCAATGTACCCGTCCAGGATTAGCCATAAACTGACTCAGGACTCCCACTACTTGGGCAATGTCTAGTCTAGTACAGACCATAGCATACATAAGGCTACCAACTGCACTAGCATAAGGTACTCTACTCATGTCCTCCACCTCACTAGGAGATTTTGGACAATCATCTACAGATAACTTTGTTCCCATAGAAATAGGAACACATAGTGGTCTACAATCTGCCATGCTGAACCTGTCCAACATAGACTTCACATACTTACTCTGACTCAACCAAAGTTTTCTGTTAGACCTGTCTCTACTAATTTCCATACCCAAGATGTACCTAGCTGCCCCAAGATCTTTCATCTCAAACTATGCTGACAACTGAGATTTAAAATCAGAAATCATACCCTTACCCTTCCCAAATAGCAACATATCATCAACATATAATGCAACAATAAGAAGGCGATCATTTTCAACTCTGAAATAAACACAATGATCTGATTTTGATCTTACAAATCCAATTGACAACACAAAGGCATCAAACTTAAGGTACCACATCCTAGGAGATTGCTTCAAACCATATAGAGATTTCTTTAATCTGCAAACTAAGGATTCTTTACCTTTAACAATGTAGTGCTCAGGCTGTGACATATAAATCTCTTCCTCCAAATCACCATGAAGGAAAGCTGTCTTCACATCCATCTGTTCTATCTCTAAATCATATGATGCAACAAGAGATAACATAAATCTAATGGATGTCAACTTTGCAATAGGAGAGAATATTTCACCATAATCTATTCCCTCTACCTATGAATACCCCTTTGCAACCAATCTAGCTTTATACCTTTCAACACTGCCATCTGCATAGAATTTCTCCTTGAACACCCATTTATAGCCAACAAATTTTCTCCCTTTAGGCAAAGATACAAGGTCCCACATTTTTTTTTCTCCAATGAAGCCATCTCATCATCCATAGCCTCAATCTAGGAACCTGCATCGTCCATGCCCAAAGCCTCTTTCACAGATCTAGGCTCATCAGTGTTAGTAATCAAAGCAAAGGCACAACTGGAATCTAACATAGAATAAACAAACCTTTCTGGTTGCTTTCTTTCTCTCATGGATCTCCTCAAGGGCTGAGGTTGAGGTTGTTCTTCCTCTTCTTCCGAACTATCCGAGCTGCTAGAGCTCTTCTCATCATTAGACCCAACATGGTCTCTTTGTTCAGTCTTCTCAGGGGTAGGAGGCAATTGAACAACATCTTTTTCCTTTTCTTTTTCATCTGGTTGTAGCACAATAGGAGAAGATGTTAGCTCTCTGAAAATAACATTTCTACTATACAACACCTTACTAGTCACAGGATCCCAAAGCTTGTATCCTTTCACACCAGCACTGTATCCGATGAAAATACATTGAATAGCTTTATTTTCCAACTTAGATCTTTTCTCCTTTGGAACATGTGCATAAGCTTCACAACCAAAAACATGAAGATGTCTAATTGAAGGCTTCTTACCAGACCACACCTCCATGGGTGCCTTACCAACAAGGGCTAATGTAGGAGATTTGTTAACCAGATAGCAAGCAGTGGCCTTAGCTTCGGCCCAAAACCTTTGTTCTAAACCAGCTCCACTAAGCATACTCCTAGCCTTCTCCATAAGTGTCCTGCTCATTCTCTTTGCAACTCCATTTTTCTATGGGGTATAAGGAGTTGTCTTATACCTCTCGATACCTTGTTCTTTACAGAACTGTTCAAACTTTGCTGAGCAAAAATCACCACCATTGTCAGTTCTCACACACTTAATCTTCTTACTAGTCTGATTCTCTACAAGAGCTTTAAATTCCTTGAACCGACTAAAGACTTGTGTCTTACTTTTAAGAAAATAAATCCACGTCCTTCTACTGTAATCATCTATGAAAGATACAAAAAATATAGACTTGGAGATTGAAGGAACTTTTACAAGACCAAATACATTAGAATGAATAAGATCCAAAACATTAGAAGATTTGTGAGAACTAGAGTAAAAATGAACATGATTTTGTTTACCATAGACACATTGTTCACTGAAGTCGAACTCAAGATCGCAATCATTTAACCCCTCAATGAGATTTTTATTTTTCAGGGTTCTAAGACCCTTTTCACCAATGTGGCCAAATCTCATATGCCACAACATTGTCTTTTTTGCAGGAAGCTTACCTTCCAAAGTATTTGCACTACCATCGAAACCAATAGCCACAGACTTCTTCACTGCTTGTTTAGATGGTGAGGATGAAGAACTATTACATAGAGGAATACATGCATCTAGCTGAAATAAGGTACCTCTCCTAGTACCCCTTGCAAGCACTATCGATCCTCTCATCATCTTGCATCCTTCTTTCAAAAAAACAACTTGCACACCTACATCATTTAGCATAATTATAGATAATAGGTTTCATGCCAAACCCAGAATGTGCATAACTTTGTTGATTCCCTTCACTCATCCATCAGGAAATTTGATAGTGACCCTTCCGCGTCCAACTATCTTTAGGTGAGAATCATCACCCAAGTACACCTTTCCACCATCGAACTCTTCATATTTTGAGAACCAGTTTTGATAAGAGGTCATGTGAAAAGATGCACCCGAGTCAACCAACCACACATCATCAGATGCATGGGCTGCCAAAGCTATGATGAATGCATCACCATCTTCTTGAGATCTTTCTGAAGCTGAATCTGAACCTTTCTTCTTCTTCTTCGGCTCTTTGCAGTCTTTACGAAAGTGCCCAGATTTATGACAGTTCCAACATTTTGCCTTGGACTTATTGGAAGTCTTTGACTTCCCATGGGATTTGGATCTACCCTTATTGTTAGACTTATTGTCATTTTTCTTCCCTCTTTCAGTGGATCTCCCACGAACAGCAAGGGCTTCTTTTTCCAAAACAGAAGCCTTTCTGCACATCTCCTCTGATAGCAGTGAAGACACCACATCATCCATTTTGAAGGTGACTAAAGTGCTTTTGAGAGCCATCACAAGATGGTCCCATGAATCCGGTAAAGAACACAAAAGTGTGTAGCAATGATCCTCCTCCTCTAACTTGACACCAGCTGATGTCAACTATGCAACAGGTAGATTAAATGCATTTAAATGATCCATTAAGGATCCACCTTCCTCCATTCACAGAGAGTACAAATTCTTCCTCAGGAACAACTTGTTCACCAGAGATTTGGCCTGATACACGGCCACAAGTCTTTCCCACAAACTATTTGCGGTTTTCTCATCTAGAACATTCAGAAGGACTACATCAATTAAATAGTCTTATGAGTCCCTTAGCTTTACGGTCTTTGATATCCCAATCTACTTGAGCTATAGTTGCTGGTCTTATAGCATTTGAAGTCACTTGCCATAGGTCACGATCTTCCAACATGTCTTCCATCTTGAGTTTCCACAACTCAAAATTAGTGCCATTAAATTTCTCCACCTCCATTCTTCCATATGATGAACTTGCCATCTCAATATGCAAATAAGATTCAGAATGCTCTACAAAAAAATCCCACTCAAACTTGAGATTAGCTCAAAAAACCCTACCCAACAACTAGGATCCAAAGTTGATCAAGGTCTGATACCACTTGTAAGGAAACTCAGGTGTGGAAACAGCTTCCTACGCTAATCTCTATAGGAGAGTATTGTGCAAATTCTTATAAATCCTTACAATTTCAGATTGATTAACTACTTTAACAAAGATATTGCAACCACATACCATACATACAGAAAAATATAGAATGGCACAATGATATACCCTGGGGAAAACCTTTCGGTAAAAAACCCTAGCACTCAAAAACCTGCACAATGTATTATCTTCAACACAAAGATTACAACACACTTGTAATGCAAGTTCTTTCAGGAGATGAGAGACAAGTAAAACTTGACTTAAATTTTTGTTATATCTCTCCCATAGGAGCAGCATCATATATATAGACTCCTCTAGACCCAAAAATAGGCACAACCACCAAGACCCATGCACAAAGCCACATGTACATAGTTGTTACATGCAATCCCAAGAATAAGCATCCATCCCTAGAATAGACTATTATAGCTTGTCATAGAATCCACCAAAAATAACGGTTACAAGAGAAGTGTAAGAGAATTTGTCATACCAACCTATTTTTGGCATATTCTCTTACACACACCAACCACTTCTTCTTGGGCACCCAAATAGGCCCAAGTCATAAGATGCTCTTACACCTATCATAGCATATTCCTTAAATAGTTCTTACACATCATAGGAATCTGTCATGACCATTTCAGTCATGATCTCCTTACGCACAAGATGCTAACACATCAACATGCCAACTAGACATGTACACTCACACTTAATTACATTATTTGCAAAAAAAATACATTTACAAAACAAATAATAAGAATAGGAATTATCCAAGGTTGAGACACCTTATTCCTAACAAGTACTCCTGTGCCCAAAGATACTCCTCCGGAGTATAAGCCTTTATTCAAAATGAAGAAATAACCTAGCACAAGTCATCCATCCTCGTGATCATTAAGGAGCAAGAATAACACTCAAGCACCTCCTCAGGAAGGATTCAGACCTAGCCTTAAGGTTCGAAATACAAGAATTGTTGATGAGGGAAGAATTGATCAAGTAGAAAATTTCTATGAATCTTACAGTGAGATTGACAAATCAGAGATTCATAATATGATTGTCAAACACATGATCAAGTTCAAGAAAATAGTCCTTGAGTTGAAAATAGAAATTCCAAATAAAGTATGGGATATTTTGGAAAATCTGAAGAGATAAGCTAATGAGGAAGATCAAAGAATAAGAGAAAAATTATTAGAAGATACTCTGCCTATATGTTCTAAAGAAGAAGTGGAATTGATATTGAATTTGGTAAAGCCACACCTTAGAACAAAAATGAGAACTCTTCATATTATGAACAAAGATTATGAGTTGATAACAAAGGAAATAGAGAAGGCCTTTGAGAAGGTGTTATTGGAACAACAGATCAAACCACCTACTATGCCCATCACTCATGCACCCATTAGGGAAGATAAAGTGGCAGAGTTCACTAATGTACCAATGACAGGTCCTAAGGACTCAGCACCCATAGTAGAAACTCAAACAGAAGTAGATCAATCTACGCCCATGACTAAATCACCCAAAGACAACATAATTATCATAGACAATGTGGAAATAGCCATGGCGGCTACTGATAAGGAGTTAGAAAAGTTTGAAAAAGCATTTGTCAGCACTGAGGAAGCAGAAATCCTATGCAACAATATCCCTCAAACTTAGCAAGAAGAAGTAATCATAGAAGATATATCTAATGAAGAAATAGAGGTAGAAAATAAAGATGAATCTTTTGTTGATTTGGTCAAGGTGAAGCAAGAGATGATGGATAGCACTCCCATCACTCCCTCCTCAGTATTGTTGTCAAGTTTCACACCTAACACTAGCAGTTTGGACTCCTGGAAGGAAGAATACCTGATTAAGTTCAGTGTTCTAGCTATGGAGAAGGCCAAGGAGAAGCAAGTAATGAGGAATTCTCTCTTGGTAGAATCAATAAATATTTTGAACGGTTTGTTGCTAGAGGATAAGAAGATGGGAAATGTACATTCAGTTGATGATGTGAGCATAGTCATCTCTCAGTTCAAAGTTAATTTTTCTAGCTTGGAAGGATCTGCGGCCATAGTGGTAGAGGAGAAATACTCAAAGAAGAGACTCAATGAAATGATAAGTATTTTTTCACTAGACTTGACCTCTCTTAAATCTGGTTAGGCATCATTGAAGGAATTTGCAAAGCAATGAAGAAAAGTCATTGCAGAATCCATGGATTAGGATAAGGTCACTGATGCCCATCTTAAGAAGATCAAAGATGCAGAGGCAATGATTAAGAAGGTGAAGATTTCAATGCAAGACACATCCACCGATGTGAACATATGCAACAATTTCTATCAAGGACAATTGGATATAATTGAGAAGGCATAAAAAGAAATGAAAAAGATAAGGTCTAGATAGACTCAGTTGAGGAACGCTCTTGCGCCCTCTCTAGACATTCTTAGTCAGAACATAAAGGAGATTGATACAATCATGATAATCTATGATCAAGGTCCAAGCACAAAATTGGAGAAGATGGAGAAGCTACAATATGCATTATGCGCCCATCTACAGATAGTCAATTCTTTGATAACCTTTTGGAAGGAGATCTAGAAACTCAAGATTGCATATCCGGATGTTTTCCCTTAGTAAGTGTATGTAGATAAAGTTTTTGATAAACCTTTGTCATTAATGTCAAAGGGGGAGGTGTATAGAATACGGTGTACATATATGTATAGGGAGATATAAGAGTTTGTATATAGAAAACAAAAAGTTTTTGTATTAAGGGACAATTAGAGACTTAGCCATATTCCTTTGTTGCCATCAATGAAAAAGGGGGAGATTGTTGGAAAGTTGTCTATACTGAGATATATGACTAGTTATAGTGTTGTTATTATGGCAACAAAGTCATATAGTAGTTTGGAGTCAGCGCACTAAGTGTAAAGATCAGAATTTAGTTAAGTGTTGAAGTCTGGACAACATACAGAGCACTAGAGACTCAGAGCATCAGTGCACATGTGTATAGATGAATTAAGGTATGTGCCTTGGAAGTTAAGGTTGTTAGACTATACTTATAATTATTCTAAGAGCACATAAGTAGATATGAAAAGATGTGAAAGTTACAGTTAGTTGAAGTTACATAGCAAGTGTATGCCAGCATAGATCAGAGCATAGAGCCGACAAAGACTATTTCGGTATGTGATTATAAATTAATGTTGTAGAGGCTATGCACCCATTGTATTTAGGTTGCTGACATATGTATATGTATAATTGTAAGCACGCTTAAGCCAATTCATTTGGAAGTGTTATTTGTAATTAGTTTTAGGGCCGACCTAATTGTATATTTGGTATGAGCGCATAAATATAAGGTGTGCCCATTGTAATCGGCATGGAAGTGACAAGAGAGTTATGATAAGTAGAGAAGAGGTATGCGAAGTGAGCATAAGATGTATTAGATATTTTCTAGAGGTTAAAGCATCAACACACCAAAGGAACTGATCTAACAATCAGTGTCATAGTGGCAATTCACCTACAGATATAGTGTGTATCTGATTCAGAAGGTTGTAGCCTTCATCATTTGAGTAGTGAGCTCTAGAACAGTGAGTCCACTCCCCTAATAGGGATCATTGTAAAAGACTCCTAACAGGTTCCGACCCTTAACCAAGTCTATTATACTAAAAGCATTGTAAAGCTAGTCCTAACAGGGTAAAGGATCTTCTAACAAGGATCACAAAATACTAGTGCATATTATTAGTGGGTATCAAGTCCCACCGAGGTTTTTACCTATTTGGGTTTCCCCGTAACCATATTGATGTCATGTGTTGATTTCATGTTTCATGTTTATGTGAATGTTTAATTCAGTACTTAAGCATTTATAATTCAGTATTCAAAGTAAGTGAAAAGTTAAAATACAATGAACACTAATTCACCCCCCCCTCTCAGTGTTCCCATTCTTAACAATTAGACCTCTAGGTCTAGAGTTTTTGTCCCTAGACTGCCTTATCTTTCCATGAAAGATTTTACTGGATTCTTGATCTAGTATCCTTGGTCCTCCTCTTCTGCAATATAATGTTGATACCAAGGTTTCTTAAAAATTTTTGTCCCAAGGATCCCTTCTTGACCATCCCTTATTCTCATTAATGGAAGATCATAGTAGGGTGTTTGAATCTAGATCCACAAACCCCAATCCTTGAAGTAATAGTGTAAAAGTATAAGATATTTTTATGAAGTAATGAATAAAGTCTTGTTGGTTTTGCATGACATCAATTGATAAAATAGAAGCCCCAACACAAGCAGTTGAGGTAAACCCAAAGCTAGCACCACTAAGTCCCCCTAATAAAAACACAAAATCTAATCCATTGCTAGAGAAGACCCCAGTCACCATGAAACATGTGTACACAGAATAGGCCAATATCTCCAAGCTAGAGAGAAAATTTCAAAATATCATAGAAACCAACATCAGGGGTGCTGATTTGAAAGCTATCAAAATCATAGCACAAAGAACCCACCAATAGGGTCCTATTTCTACAAGGAGCTTCATGATTCCGCACTCCTCTACACAACTTCCTTCCCACAAACTTTCTAGTCCCCAAAGCTTATAATGCCACAGTAGGGAACCCAGGATAAATTAACCTAAAACATGTTACTAAGTTTACTGAATAAGTGACCCAGTGCCAATGTAGGAGTGTTGTATCTAGCAAAGGCATCAGGGAAAACTTCCTGTCATCCTTCTCAATAGTAAACACATTTCTCACACAATCATACATAGCTCTACAATCATATTGCCAAGGTCTACCGAGCAATATGTGACAACTATTCATCTCCATAATATCACATAACACAAGATCCTTATACTGGCCAATCTGAACATCAACAAAGCACTGTTCTCTTACTTCTAGAGCATGATCATCTTGCAACTAGCCAATCCTATAAGGATGTGGATGTCTCATTCTACTCAAACCAAGTTTCTGAACCATGTCCTCAGAAAAAAGGTTATCAGTACTACCACTATCAACAATTACATCACAAAGTTTACCTCTAGACTTGCATTGATTCCTGAACAAGTTACTCCTCTGAAAAGGTCCCACCTTTGTACCAGGCAATGTTCACCAAACCAACAAGTTCTCAGATTTAGGTTCATTCTGAATGTTCTCATTCACCACAGCAGTTCGTCAGTCACCAAGCTTCTTCTATGTACACTCAAAATAATGGTGTCATTCCTCTCCATAGTTATAAAAAGTACCCTTAAAGATAACTCTAACTATCTTATTCTTTGGTTCTACATGTTTCTGTTCATCTTTTGCAGTCGGTTTATCCTTCACCGAGTGATCAATCTTTTCCTTCCCTCGGGGATTACCATGTTGTTTTCTTTTCAACTTATCTTCTGCCTTCAAAGCATACTAATAAGCATCTTCAATAGAGTCAATCTTCAACATACCAATCTCATCTTGAATATTTAATCTCAAACCATTCACATACCAAGCTACCTTTTCCTTACCAAGTTCTTTGTGTCCAGACCGAATAGTAAGTTTGTAGAACTCCTCGCTATAATCTTCAATAGTCAAATCCTTCTATTTTAGATTCTGAAACTTCTTAAACAAGTCAAGATCATAGTCAACAGGTATGAACTTATCTTTCAACCTAGTCACCGTCAACCTCCATCGATTGATCTTCATTTCACCTTCATCTTCTCTATCTCTTTGTAATTCTTTCCACCAAAGAGAAACATGTCCTTTCAGCTTAGTTTGTGCCAATCTCACTCTAAGAGGATGTTCAATTTATTTTGGCTCAAAGAAATCTTCAAGTTCACCAATCCAATCAATCAAGTTCTCAAGTTTCAAAGTACTAGAGAAAGTAGAAACTTCCATTCGGTAACTATTACTTAACTGAGCTCTAGATCTATGCAACTGAGAAGTTATGTCTTCACCAGATCTGTCCCTCTGGTCATCACCACTAGATCCAATAGCTTCAAAGTCTTCAGCAGCTTCCTCATAACCATCTTCAGTACCAACATTCTGAGGTACACCGACAATAGCTCTCATGATCTCAATGACCATGTCATTCTTCATCAGTTCCATCTCGGATCTAAAATTAGATTTTACCTTCTTTGTAATCCTAGATTCCACAGTATCACAAAGATTTGCAATCACTCTAGGGTCCAATATTCTTGGAGGCATCCTTAAAGATAATAGAAAACCTCTACAACAAACCCTACACTGACCACCTTGTGACAATCTCCAAGTTGTATGCAAGTCAAATTGCAACCTGTCACCTTGCAAACAACTAGGGAAAGATTCCACAAGTTCAGTGCCATGGATCCGCAACTCACATCATATGATCTCTTCGCCAACAAGATCAACTTTGCAAGATCAACCTTGCTAGGTCAACCTTCACTCCATAAGATCAACTTAGCTCTGATACCACCTGACGTAGTGCCAAGGTAGGAGGATCCAATTAAGGACAATCCAACCTTGTAGCCAATCAAGAACATAGCAAAATAACACAACAAGAATAAGTTTCAAATCAAATTTCCATTTAACATGCTCGATTGTAAGGCCTTCTAGGTTAGGGCCAATTACAATCAGAAACAATTCTACAAGATCAACAAGATCTAGTACAACTCCAGCTAGTTCAGTTTTGAAAACTATCAGCAACTGATGGAAACCCTAAGTTAGATCTGAACTTGAGCCTGCAAGCATCCAAGAAATCTCCTTGTCTCCAAGCCTCAACCACTAGCTCTGCTATTACAAACTATCAGATAATAATCTGATCTGCAAGATCTCGCAAGATCTTTTCCACAATGTCACTTATCTGATGCCCCCAAATTTGCTGCCTAAACATCTACACAAACACCCTATAAATACTAATCATCAACCACAAGTTAGTTGAATGACACCCTTAAATCCTACAAACAAATATTAAATGCAATACAAGTCAACTCTCAAAGAGCCTTACAATTATTTAATTCAACATGTCAGCCTCCAGATCCACATAGGAGAATCAAACAAAAGCTACCAATAATAAATGCACCAAGTCAGCCAACCAAATCTTAAAGAACTCTAGTCGGTAAGCCAGAACTATCGAGCACTAGAGAAACAACCGAGCACCAGTGAAACAACCAACCAAGCCAAGCAACACAGGCATTACCAAGAACCAAAGGTTTCACCGAGTTCCTTCAATGACCAAGATTCCTTCAATAACCGAGACCACTAGCTAAAGATGCAACCGATTTCCACAGAACCAAAATAACACACCTCCATGCAGATTCACCAAGTACCCTAGAATGCCCTTGCATCAATCATTTTTTTCTTAAGACTTTACAATCAATAATGAATAAAAATGCAAAAGCAATATAACGCAAGACAATACATACTCCTAAATGTAACTCATTTACAAATTACAAGTCTCAAGGGTTCCATGATGTAGAACTATGTAAATATAAATTAAACTATTAAGAACAATTCATAATGTAATCACATGATATATCTTAGGCTCTTTTTAAAACCCAAATTAAAGTATTCCTAATCCTTTACTTAATCATAATAAAAAGAAAAAAAATAATTAAGTACACTAACATATTTATTTAACTTGAATAGTAAGATACATTCATTACATTAATATAATAAAAGTACATACAATAAGATACACACTGATACATCATAGTCCTCAAGATAATATAACTTCCACTGCACATGTTGTAGGTGTAACAATAATACATTACAAAAACTTATACATCTGTAGAATCAAGGTCACTAACCAATACATAAAATGGAATATGAGATAGACATCTCATGAGAAAGTCTCCAAGAAAGAACACGAAGATAAAAGAAGCATCAAGGATCATCCAAGCAAAAAGTCACGAATGCTAGATCTCAATGGTAAAAGAATCACTACCACCCAACCACGTGGAACCAAGAAGTCCACTCCCACCATGCTCAGGAGATAGCACCATGCCTCACTCAAGGAAAAATACAAACAAGAAAGACTAATGCAATGGTACATAGGGTAAAATGGTAATAATTGGTTACAAGGTATCAAATATAAATGTTTAGGACACAAAACATGTGTACCAAATACAACATAGGAACCTAGGATACATATAAGGAATTGTCATCACATGAGTCAACTCTAAGGTCACCTAGTAGTCTCTCTGGACCCTGACCCCTAGTAACTCTATGTGGCATCAGTAGTCCTTTCATATAGATAAGAAACACTAACTATGCTAGAACTCAACATCTCTCTAGATGGGAAAGCATCTTCTCCCACTCCCATCCTAGCCTGTACTAGCACTCAAGGCATGTGTGAGGAACAATAATCTTTTTAATGTTTCTATCCTAATAAATTTATTAAGTTAGCTTACAAAGGATACCCAAGAAGTGACTTTAGGGCTCTGAAACCTCCAAAGTAAGCCACTTCTCTTCTATGCTCTTAGATAACTTACCCCAATGCTCCTAGCAAAAGAACCAAAGAGAAAGAAAAACTAAAATCATAAAAGATTTTCATAAATTAATAAACCATGAATGTCATCAAAGACAAGTACTGGAGTGTAATAAACAAAACCTCATCCTATACAAGGATCCAAAATGTACATCCCATACTGGACATCTCAATAACTCAAATAATAAATCTTATAGTTCAAATCGCAAGATCAAAATATCATCAAAAGCATCAAGCATCTCTCTCCAAACATGGAGTAAAACATAATACACAAAGGTCATCATACAAAAACATCATAAATATAGAAACAAGGTGACCAAGTTAATTATGACTCACCACAAATAATGGTTGTCACCTTTTTGTTGTTAAATAACATAAAGATCAAGGACTTAATAGAAACTTGACATAAATCCCAGCTATACCCAAAATAATGCTCTTATAATTGAGCCACCAAAATGGTTATAAATTTATTACATATGAAATCAAGTGTGAAAGAATTATTTTCATAAAATAATTTAAAGTTTTAAAGAAAATATTCCACCTACAACATCAATCTATCCTAACCAACCTTATTCAACAAGGCCAAATAAAACTCCAATAAGGAAACATTGTGTTATAAAATACACCCACATCAAATTTCTATTAGAAGTAAAATAAACATTTAATTTTCTCTTATAAATTAATTTAAAAAAATTCGTTATATAAATTAATTTATTAAATATAATTACTAATTAAAAATATAATTAAATTCTAATAACCATCAATAGGATTTACCTCTATAAATTAATTTATAAAGTTCTTTATATAAATTAATTTACTAAATATAATTATTAAACAATAATATAATTAAATTACATTAAAATAAATCTCAACTATAAGTTCCAGTTGATTACGACATTCCTTTTTGTTATTGGGAGCCCAATTAGACTCTTATTTCTTCTTCTTTTTCATATGAAATTTCATGCACATACACTTGTGTTAATGATGCAGGAGCATCATGGGTTATTGGCAATCCTGTATCTCGGTAGCTTGTTAGATGTGCTTGGTAAACGCTTTGGAGTTCTTGGTGGAGTGTTCCTATTTTTCCACCGACGGGCTCGATTATTGCTTGGTAGTGTGTTGTCTCTACTTGGTGTTGTTCTTCACTAAGTGGGTTTGGTGTACTCTATGTTTCTCGATGGCCTAGTTCACTGACAGGTTTAGTTTTGGAGCTTCTTTCTGGGCGAACTTATGTATTTAATTCTGGTCATGATCTTAATGTTGGGATTACTCATTAGGAAATATGTGGACCTAAATCTGGGTCATTGCTTTCTCCAATGCTCGATCTTGAAGATTCTTTGGTCCGACCTATTTGGTAGCCTCATGTATAAATGTAATGATCCATTCTAGGTTTTTGGAAGGGAAGTCAGGAAAAAGGATAGTAAGCGATAGGAAGCTGGAGATAGTGGATCTCATATGCATGAGGATTTTTCTATCTTGTAATTGATTCCTATTTATATTGGTCGTAACCGGGAAGGCCTCACAACTTGACATGTATCAAGTTTGAATAAATAAATGAATATGATCTTCTTCCCTTCTCTCCTTTTCTGTGTTTTTTCTTTTGTGTTGTGATTCAACAAAGTGGTATGGTAATTGGGTGAGCCTTTGGCTCCATTTATCAAACCCTCCTTGCATTAGGTGGTATTAGAATGAGGTTTTGATCTAGAGGTTCCTTCTTGTAAACCCTAGTTGGTTATTTGTTGTGGGGTGTCATATTGTAATCTGACCTACAATTGCAGAGGGTTTCAAGATGGTTCGAGGAAGGAGAGATGCAGATCTAGGATTAACTTATATGCTAAGAAAAATTGCCGCTATATTGGAAGCTGTTGAGATAACACAATGTTGAGGAAGACATCTTGATGATGTTAGTGATGATGAAGCTAAAGAAGAGAAAGAGGTAGTTTCACATGCACCTATAATGGATCAAGGAGTAGAAAGATTCTTGAAAGCATTGACTAGTTTGAAGGCCACACCATAGTTTAACCCTCCTGAGTATAGTGGAAAGCTGGATTCATATGAATTAATGGACTAGATCACTGAGATGGAGAAATATTTTGAGTATTAGAACATATCAGATGAGAAGAAGGTGAAAATTGTAGGGACAAAGTTGAAAGGTCATGCATCCTTGTGGTGGGAGCATCTACAATTAGATCGAAAGAAGAAAGGTAAAACCAAAATCAAGGTATGGGATAAGATAGTAAATAATTTGAAGGGAAAGTTTCTACCTTGTGATTATTAGATTAACCTAGTTAGGAGAATGAAAAGTTTGAAGTAGAAAGATAACTCTGTGAAGGATTCCACCAAGGAATTTTATAGGTTAGATATCAGATCTAGACATATTGAAGATGAGGTGGAAAGAATTGCAAGGTACCTGAATGGGTTAAGGAATTTTATTCAAGAAGAGATCAAATTGGTCAAAATGGAGAGTATTGAAGAGGCTTATCAATTTTCCCTAAAAGCCGAGGAGAAATTGAATAAAAATCAGGAGAAAAGATAAAGAGGAAGAGGTGGCAGACTCCCTAGAGGAAGAGGTAGATCATATGGTGAAAATGATAGATCTGATCAGGACAAGAAAAATCAAGACAATGGAAAGACCAAGTATAAAGGTGGAATTTTGTCCCGTGGAAGATGTAATTACTCCCGAGGTGGATATGGTGAAGGCAGATTCCAAGGAACTTGTTACAATTATGGAGAAGAGGGACATAGATTATTTGATTGTACACATGCAAGAAAGAAGGTCAGTAGCACCACAAATGCTTTAGTGCATTAAGATTTATTTAATGAACCTGAGAAGGAAGGAAACCTGATGGTCAAAAGAGAATTTTGGAGTGAAAAGACTAAGGAAGATCTGGTAAGAAAGAGTTTCTTTAAGACTAGATGCAAAGTCCTAGACAAATTTTGGAAAGTGATCATTAATAGTGGAATTTTAGATAATCTGGCATCAAAGGAGATGGTTTCAAAGTTATAGTTGGAAAGATTGAAGCACCCAAAGCCCTATCAAATTTCATGGATCAAGGATGAAAACACACTTATGGTAAGTAAACAATGTTTTATAAATCTAAAAACTGGAAAGTATTATGATAAGGTGTTGTGTGATATTATGCCTATGGACTCTTGTCATATTTTGTTGGGTAGACCTTGACAATATGGAAGACATGGAAGATTGCTCAAATATACTATTTGGGCTAATGGAAAGAGACAAATATTGTTACCTTTGATTGAAGAATCTATTGGTGAGATATGTACATCTATGAATTTTTTTTTTGATGGAAGGTAGATAGTTTGTTAAGGATTTGAAGAGAAAGGATGTCTATTATGCTATGATTCCTAACAAACTGAGTGAGAGAAGAAAATAAAGTTCCTGAAGAGGTTGAGAAGTTTCTCATCAAGTACAAGGAGATCATTTTAGATAATGTACCTAATGGTTTGCCATTGATGAGAATTATTGGTCATTGTATGGATCATATTCTTGGAGCTAGTTTGCTGAATAAGGTACCAGACTGACTAACACCAACCAAGAATGAGGAACTCAACCAAAAATTTAAAGAGTTATTGCATTAAGGTTTGATCAGAGAAAGTTTGAGTTCATGTGCAGTATTAGCTATTTTGGCAACTAAGAAGAATGGAGAATGGAGAATGTGTACTGATTCGAGAGCTATCAACAAGAAAATGTTAAGTATCACTTTCCTATACCGAGAATGGATGATATAATGGATTGATTGAGTGGAGAAAAATATTTTACCAAGATTGATTTGAAGAGTTGATATCATCATATCAAAATCATAAAAGGTGATGAATGGAAGACTTCTTTCAAGACAAAAGAAGGTTTGTATGAATGTTTGGTTATGCATTTTAGTTTAACTAATACATCGAGTACTTTTATGAGGTTAATGAATGAGGTTATAAAGAAATTATTGGGTAAATTTGTGATTGTGTATTTGGATGACATTCTAATATTTGGTAAAACTAGAGAAGATAATTTTCTGCACATTAGACAAGTATTGCAGAGATTGAAAGAGGAAAAGTTTCTGATTAATCTGAAAAAGTGTTCCTTCAAGAAAGACGAGATTGTGTATTTCAGATTTGTGATTTCAGCTAATGGTTTGAAGATAGATCTCAAGAAGGTTAAATCCATACTTGAGTGTCCTACACCTAATAATTTTAGCAAGGTAAGATCATTCCATGGATTAGCAAGATTTTACAGAAATTTCAGTTCAATTTGCAATGTTATGACCGAGACAATGAGAGGAGATAAAATAGGATTCAAGTGGACACATGGAGTTGATAAGAGTTTTCAGACTTTGAAATAGAAGGTTGTTTAATTGTCTATGTTATCTTTACCTAATTTTAATAAGATATTCCAAGTTGAATGTGATGCAAGTGGCAGTGCAATAGGAGTTGTGTTGAGTCAAGTAGGTAAACCTATTTGTTTCTTTAGTGAGAAGTTGAATGATTCTAAAAGGAAATATTCTATGTATGATCAAGAATTATATGCTATGGTTCAAGCCCCAAAGAAATAGAGACATTATTTGATGTCAAAGGAATTTGTGTTGTATACTGATCATAAGGCTTTACAATATTTGGGTAGTCAGAATAAGATGAATTAGAGACATATGAAATGGGTTGAGTATTTGTATAATTTTACATAAATGTGAGAAAATATAAGAGTGGAGTATCTGACCGAGTTGTAGATGCATTGAGTAGAAGAAGATATTTGATGAATGAAATGAGAATTGAGGTTCTTGGTTATGATGATATGAAGAATTTGTATGAAACTGACCCTGATTTTTCTGAGCCTTGAAGAATGTGCAGAGCACCTATACCAGAGCAACTGAGTAAGTGGGGAAACTATTTTATTCAAGAAGGTATGTTGTTCAAAGGAATTCAGTTATGTATACTGAGAGGATTAATAAGAACTAATTTGATAAAGATGAAGCTTAGTAGTGGTTTGGGTGGACACTTTGGCATTGATAAGACATTGATGCTACTTAAGGAAAGGTATTATTGGTTGTAGTTGTATGAGGATGTTCAAAAATTTGTGAAGAGTTGTGGAGTTTGTTAAGTTGAAAAAGGAGTAAGTCAGGATACTAGATTATATACACCGATTTCTTTTCCCAGGAAACCTTGGAGTGATATTGATGAAGGGTGCTCCCCTTAATACCACAACCACATAAGAGAAATAGAGAAACAACAACAATAATATGCAAGAACAGAAAATTGGCTTCTTATTATCTCCACAAATGTGGAATTACAAACTTTCAGAATTACAATATGCAAAGCCACATGGGCATTTCCTTACAATATTCTGTAGGACAAAGCCTCGAATCAATACCCAGATCTACTACCCAGAACTATTCTGAACTGCCTAAGACAATAATACAGCCTCCCTTATATAGGCAATTTTCCACCGCCTGGGAAGGTTCCAGAATTTTAGCCAATAAGGCCGACCAACTTAAAATTATTTTATTTTACATTTTATTACATCATAGTCAGCTCAAGATAGCCATTTCAGGTGGCCCAACTTTCGAAGACCATAAGTCATCACCAGTTGACTCGCTCGGCTATTATAATCCCATTTCAAAAATGCCACGAAGCGCTCTACAGGCTTCACTGGCGCAAGCTCCTGTCACCCAAATTTTTGACCTCATCCGGGGCCTCTAAAGCCTTCAAAACTGAGTTCAAAATTTCTGTACCGTGCTGCCAATACCGAAAATCTTCAATATCTTCCAATATACACTTGATCTGGCAATGAAACTTTACTGGCAGACTTATATGACCAAAATGAACCTCCAAGAAAGAAATAAGATCATTCTGAGCACATCCAAAAATTACCAAAAATAGTAACTTTCCATAAATAGCAGCTCTGCACAAAATAGCCCTTATTGAATACAAAAATAGAAATATTTTTGGGTGATGCAAGATTGCTCTTACACCCAAGATGCTCCTGTATCAGACACCCGGGGTAATTTGAGAAGTGACCCTGTCACGACTCAGGTGTGCAGAGGAAAACCAAGACGGCTAACCTCCTCCTTTGTCAGCCATGATGAATCTTCAACAGGTCATCCTTTCCACTTGACCAGATATTCTTCATATGTCCTGTTCCTTGTGCTTCTACCAACACGGCTGTCTAGTATATCTTCGATCTCCTTAATGTTTGAACTAGTTGCTGGAATACTCCACTGTGCTGTTGTGATCTCATCTTCAACACCTCCTTCATGATACTCTATCAGATTTGAAATGTTAAACACTAGTGAAATATTTAGCTCAGTAGGCAATTCTACCTCATATGCGTTTCCTGAATCATGTTTCTTCAGTATCCTACATGGTCCAAACTTCTTCATTTTGAGCTTGTTATATGTACCAATTGGAAACCGCTCCTTCCGCAAATGAACCATGACTTCATCACCAACCTAAAATTCCTTATACCTCCTTTTCTCATCTGCCTTAGCCTTATACTGTGCATTCATCTTGGTAATATGCTTCCTCACCTCCTCATGGATGTTCTTCAAGTGTTCTGCAAAATCCTCAGCTTCAGCACTACTTATTTCTCCTTTATCTATCTTCTTCAATTCAGATGCATTTCTTGGACTATTTCCATATACAATCTGGAATGGTAATTTACCAGTGCTCCTGTTGACAGATTTATTGTATATGAATTCCACCTGTGGTAAAATCAAATCCCATCCTGTTGGCTTATCTCCAACCAAACATCTCAGCAAATTTCCCAAGCTCCTATTCACCACCTCTGTCTGTCCATCAGTCTGTGGATGATGTGATGAACTAAACTTCAAATCTATCTTCAACTTCTTCCACAATGTACACCAGAAATATCCAACAAACTTAGTGTCCTGATTTGAAACTATGGTCTTTGGCAAACCATGAAGTCTCACTACTTCTCTGAAAAACAATTCTGCTACATGAACAGCATCATTAGTCTTCTTGCAGGGAATAAAATGTGTCATTTTTGAAAATCTATCAACTACCACAAAAATTGAATCGTGTCCCCGCTGTGTCCTCGGTAAACCAAGAACAAAGTCCATGCTGATATCCTCCCAAGGCTTCTCTGGTACAGATAATGGCTGATACAACCCTGTATTTTGCTTCACTCCCTTCAACATCTGACATACTCAACAAATCTGTACAAACTTCTTCACATCTTGCTGCAACTGTGGCCAATAATAATTCTCACTAACCAAACCAAGGGTTTTGTCACGACCAAAATGTCCAGCCAATCCTCCGCTATGCTTCTCCTTGATGAGATTCTCCCTCATAGAACTTCATGGAATGCACAACTGACTCCCTCTGAATAGCATATCATCCTGGATGATGAAATCCAACCATTTCATCCTGTCTAGAGTAACAGGTTCTGTACAAGCTTTCCAAGCTTCACCAAAATTAGGATCCTCTGGATATAAATTCTTGAGTTCCTTGAACCCAACCACTTCAATCTGCATTGCTGTCAGCAATAGTTGCCTTCTGCTAAGAGCATCTGCAACCCTATTAGACTTTCCACTCTTGTGTTTCAAAACAAATGTATAACTCTGCAAAAACTCAACCCATTTCAAATGCCTTTGATTCAATTTTCCTTGACTATTCAAATATTGCAAAGCTTGATGATCAGTATACAAAACAAACTCATTAGGAAGCAGATAGTGCCTCCACTTTTTCAATGCCTGAACTATAGCATAAAATTCTTGATCATAAACAGAATATTTTCTCTTGGCATCATTTAATTTCTCACTGAAATAAGCAACAGGTTTACCTTCTTGGCTCATAACAGCTCCTATTGCAGTACCACTAGCATCACAATCTACTTGAAACACCTTATTAAAATTTGGAAGTGCTAAAACAGGTTGTTCTATAAGTTTTTGTTTCAATAATTGAAAACTCTTTTCTGCTCCTTTAGTCCACTTAAACTCTTTTCTATCCCCTCTCATTGTTTCAGTCAAGGGTCCACAAATACTGCTAAAATTTTTTATAAACTTTTTGTAAAAGCTAGCTAGACCATGAAAAGATCTTACCTCAGTAGCACTCCTTAGAGTAGGCCATTCAAGGATAGCCTGTACCTTCTTTGGGTCCATTTTTAGACCTTTTGCTGAAACTACAAATCCCAAATACACTAACTCTTTCTTCACAAAACTGCACTTCTTCAAATTAATCAACAATTTCTCATCTCTCAACTTCTCAAATACCATAAGAATATGCATCATATGCTCATCCAATGTCTTACTAAAGATCAAAATATCATCTAGATAAACAATGACAAACTTACCCAGAAATTCTTTCAGAACCTCGTTCATGAGCCGCATGAAAGTGCTCGGTGCATTGGTTAGCCCAAAAGGCATGACTAACCACTCATATAGTCATTCCTTTGTCTTGAAGGAAGTCTTCCATTCATCTCCTTCTTTGATCCGAATCTGATGATATCCACTCTTGAGATCTATTTTTGAGAAATACACAGTTCCACTCAAACAGTCCATAATATCATCCATTCGTGGCAATGGAAACCTGTACTTGATTGTGATCTTGTTTATTGCCCTAGAATCTGTACACATCCTCCATTCTCCATTCTTCTTTGGTGCTAATACTGCTGGTACAGCACAGGGACTCAAACTCTCATGGATCAATCCTTTCTGTAACAGTTCATGTACTTGTCTGTTCAACTCCTCACTTTCTGCAGGTGTCATTCTGTGTGCTGCCTTATTCGGCAAACTCGCTCCTGGGATCAAGTCCATCTGATGACTGATCTTCTTGACCGGTGGTAATCCATCAGGCACGTTATCGGATACAATATCCTGAAACTCATTCAACAAATCTGCAATTTCTACAGGAAGAGCTTCTACTTTCTCTTTACCAGCTTTTGGAATTAAAGTAAAACATACATGCTCATGCCTCATACCATCTAGGAAATTTCTTCTATCAACAAAAGTTATCCTTGCATTACCACATACCTTTTCTTCAATCTCCTTCAATGGTTTTAGCTTATGCCGCACTCCATCCTTTGTCAGGGAATAGGTATTCCCACGACCATCATGTACAGCACATATGTCAAACTGCCATGGTCTACCCAACAACATATGACATGCATCCATAGATATGATATCACACAATACCTCATCTTGGTATCCGCCAATCTTGAACTTTACCAGGCATTGTTCATTGACCATGACCTTGTGGTCATCCTGTACCCAGGCAATCCGATATGGATGTGGGTGTTTCTGTCTCTTGAGCTTCAACGTTGTCACCA
The DNA here is from genome assembly GCA_027943335.1 of Chamaecyparis obtusa. Classification (NCBI taxonomy): domain Eukaryota; kingdom Viridiplantae; phylum Streptophyta; class Pinopsida; order Cupressales; family Cupressaceae; genus Chamaecyparis; species Chamaecyparis obtusa. The sequence continues at coordinate 119,307 of BSBK01002918.1, forward strand.
TCTCTTCTGACACCAAATTGTCAGTGCTTCCACTATCAATGATCACATCACAACATTTACCTTCACACTTGCACCTGGTGCGAAACAGGCTCCTCCTTTGCTCAGGTTCATTCTCACCACTCAACAGGTCTCTTCTGTTAATCAACGTTTCTCCTCTTTCAGCATCTTCAGAATTTGATGATCTGGTATCTTCATCTACATGTGCAACTCTAGCCTGGCCTTCATTTATTCTATCTGTTCTACCTTGGCGCTGAGGACATTCAAATGCCCTATGACCTTCTTCTCCACAGTGAAAACATGTTCCACGGAAGCCTCCTCTTCCAGATCCTTGTCCTCTTCTTCTTCCTCTTTGATCTCTATTATTCTGATCTTGGAAGCGATTGGAATTATTTCCACGCTGATTCTGACTGCTACTAGCCTCATCCTTCTTTTTCGGATCTTCATTTCGACCACCATATGACCGTCCACCAGATCGTCCACCGCGACCTATTCCATTTTGTCTGGTCTCGAACTTGTTGTCAGCTTTTCCTCTACTTTTAGGGCAAATTGGTATGCCTCCTCAATACTGTTCATTCGAACCAGATTCAACTCCTCCTGAATGCTTGGCCTTAACCCATTAAGGTATCGGGCAACTTTCTCCTTATCACCTTTTGCATGGCCTGTTCTGATGAGGAGTCGATAGAACTCATCTGTATACTCCTGAACAGATCTTCCTGCTTGCTTCAAACTTTGCATTTTCTTTAGTAGATCAAGCTCATAATCAACAGGAATGAACTGTCACTTCAATTTATCCACCATCCGATCCCATCTTGTGATTTTATCTTTCCCTCTTCTATTTCACTCCAATTGAATTTCTTGCCACCAGATTTTCGCATGACCTTTCAGTCTGGCCTTCGCAAATTTTACCCTATCAGGATCCTCAACATCTTCATACTCAAAATATTCCTCACATTCATTGATCCAGTCGATCAATTCCTCTGGGTTAAGATTTCCATAAAATGTAGGAACCTCAATCTTAGGTCTTTTCCCAATCTTGGAAATCGCCCGAAAAAGTCTTTCTTCCTCCTGGTTCACAATTTCAGCTTCTCCTTCTTGATATTCTTCTTCGACTTCATCCTCGCTTTCGTCTCTAACATTAAGATTCATTCCTCTACGAATCTCTTCTTGTAATGCTCGCACTTGTCTCTACAGCTCTCTAACCTCAGGTGTTACAACACCAACTCTTCCGCCACGTTCCCTTCGTGGAGGTATTTTCACGATGCGCGCTGAAACCCTAGCTACGGTCCTGGTGCAAACTGCCTCACAGTCAGTGATCTGTTTACACACTCAAGAACTCCTACTCTGATACCACCTGATGAAGGGTGCTCCCCTTAATACCATAACCACATAAGAGAAATAGAGAAACAACAACAATAATATGCAAAAATAGAAAATTGGCTTCTTATTATCTCCACAAATGTGGAATTACAAACTTTTAGAATTACAATATGCAAAGCCACATGGGCATTCCCTTACAATATTCTGTAGGACAAAGCCTCGAATCAATACCCAGATCTACTACCCAGAACTATTCTGAACTGCCTAAGACAATAATACAGCCTCCCTTATATAGGCAATTTTCCACCACCTGGGAAGGTTTCAGAATTTTAGCCAATAAGGCCGACCAACTTAGAATTATTTTATTTTACATTTTATTACATCATAGTCGACTCAAGATAACCTTTGAAACCCGAACAGAAATTTTGAAGAAAATTATTTTCTGCCATTTCAGGTGGCCCAACTTTCGAAGACCATAAGTCATCACCAGTTGACTCGCTCAGCTATTATAACCCCATTTCGGAAATGCCATGAAGAGCTCTACAGGCTTGACCGGCGCAAGTGCTTGTCACCCAAATTTTTGACCTCATTCGGGGCCTCTAAAGCCTTCAAAACTAAGTTCAAAGTTTCTATACCCTGCTGCCAATACCGAAAATCTTCAATATCTTCCAATATACACTTGATCTGGCATTGAAACTTTACTGGCAGACTTATATGACCAAAATGAACCTGCAAGAAAGAAATAAGATCATTTTGAGCACATGCGAAAATTACCAAAAATAGTAACTTTCCATAAATAGCAGCTCTGCACAAAATAGCCCTTATTGAATACAAAAATAGAAATATTTTTGGATGATGCAAGATTGCTCTTACACCCAGGATGCTCCTGCATCAGACACCCGGGGTAATTTGAGAAGTGACCCTGTCACGACTCAGGTGTGCAGAGGAAAACCAAGATGGCTAACCTCCTCCTTTATTAGCCATGATGAATCTTCAACATGTCGTCCTTTCCACTTGACCAGATATTCTTCATATGTCCTGTTCCTTGTGCTTCTGCCAACACGACTGTCCAGTATATCTTCGACCTGCTTAATGTCTGAACTAGTTGCTGGAATACTCCACTGTGCTTTTGTGATCTCATCTTCAACACATCCTTCATGATACTCTATCAGATCTGAAATGTTAAACACTGGTGAAATATTTAGCTCAGTAGGCAATTCTACCTCATATGCATTTCCTGAATCATGTTTCTTCAGTATCCTACATGGTCCAAACTTCTTCATTTTGAGCTTGTTATATGTACCAACTGGAAACCACTCCTTCCGCAAATGAACCATGACTTCATCACCAACCTGAAATTCCTTATACCTTCTTTTCTCATCTGCCTTAGCCTTATACTGTGCATTCATCTTGGTAATATACTTCCTCACCTCCTCATGGATGTTCTTCAAGTATTCTGCAAAATCCTCAGCTTCAGCACTACTTATTTCTCCTTTATCTATCTTCCTCAATTCAGATGCATTTCTTAGACTATTTCCATATACAATCTGGAATGGTGATTTACCAGTGCTCCTGTTGACAGAATTATTGTATGCGAATTCCGCCTGTGGTAAAATCAAATCCCATCCTGTTGGCTTATCTCCAACCAAACATCTCAGCAAATTTCCCAAGCTCCTATTCACCACCTCTGTCTGTCCATCAGTCTATGGATGATATGATGAACTAAACTTCAAATCTATCTTCAACTTCTTCCACAATGTACGCCAGAAATATCCAACAAACTTAGTGTCCCAATCTGAAACTATGGTCTTTGGCAAACCATGAAGTCTCACTACTTCTCTGAAAAACAATTCTGCTACATGAACAACATCATTAGTCTTCTTGTAGGGAATAAAATGTGCCATCTTTGTAAATCTATCAACTACCACAAAAATTGAATCGTGTCCCCGCTGTGTCCTCGGTAAACCAAGAACAAAGTCCATGCTGATATCCTCCCAAGGCTTCTCTGGTATAGATAATGGCTGATACAACCCTGTATTCTGCTTCACTCCCTTCACCATCTGATATACTCGACAACTCTGTACAAAATTCTTCACATCTTGCTACAACTGTGGCCAATAATAATTCTCACTAACCAAACCAAAGGTTTTGTCACGACCAAAATATCCAGCCAATCATCCGCTATGCTTCTCCTTGATGAGATTCTCCCTCATAGAACTTCGTGGAATGCACAACTGACTCCCTATGAATAGCATATCATCCTGGATGATGAAATCCAACTATTTCATCCTGTCTAGAGTAACAGGTTCTGTACAAGCTTTCCAAGCTTCACCAAAATTAGGATCCTCTGGATATAAATTCTTGAGTTCCTTGAACCCAACCACTTCAATCTGCATTGCTGTCAGCAATAGTTGCCTTCTGCTAAGAGCATCTGCAACCCTATTAGACTTTCCACTCCTGTGTTTCAAAACAAATGTATAACTCTGCAAAAACTCAACCCATTTCAAATGCCTTTGATTCAATTTTCCTTGACTATTCAAATATTGCAAAGCTTGATTATCAGTATACAAAACAAACTCCTTAGGAAGCAGATAGTGCCTCCACTTTTTCAATGCCTGAACTATAGCATAAAATTCTTGATCATAAACAGAATATTTTCTCTTGGCATCATTTAATTTCTCACTGAAATAAGCAACAGGTTTACCTTCTTGGCTCATAACAGCTCCTATTGCAGTACCACTAGCATCACAATCTACTTGAAACACCTTATTAAAATCTGGAAGTGCTAAAATAGGTTGTTCTGTAACTTTTTGTTTCAATAATTGAAAACTCTTTTCTACTCCTTTAGTCCATTTAAACTCTTTTCTATCCCCTCTCATTGTTTCAGTCAAGGGTCCACAAATACTGCTAAAATTTTTGATAAAATTTCTGTAAAAGCTAGCTAGACCATGAAAAGATCTTACCTCAGTAGCACTCCTTGGAGTAGGCCATTCAAGGATAGCCTGTACCTTCTCTGGGTCCATTTTTAGACCTTCTGCTGAAACTACAAATCCCAAATACACTAAGTCTTTCTTCACAAAACTGCACTTCTTCAAATTAATCAACAATTTCTCATCTCTCAACTTCTCAAATACCATAAGAATATGCATCATATGCTCATCCAATGTCTTACTAAAGATCAAAATATCATCTAGGTAAACAATGACAAACTTACCCAGAAATTCTTTCAGAACCTCGTTCATGAGCCGCATGAAAGTGCTCGGTGCATTGATTAGCCCAAAAGGCATGACTAACCACTCATATAGTCATTCCTTTGTCTTGAAGGTAGTCTTCCATTCATCTCCTTTTCTGATCTGAATCTAATGATATCCACTCTTGAGATCTATTTTTGAGAAATACACAGCTCCACTCAAATAGTCCAGAATATCATCCATTCGTGGCAATGGAAACCTGTACTTGATTGTGATCTTGTTTATTGCCCTAGAATCTGTACACATCCTCCATTCTCCATTCTTCTTTGGTGCTAATACTGCTGGTACAGCACAGGGACTCAAACTCTCACAGATCAATCCTTTCTGTAACAGTTCATGTACTTGTCTATTCAACTCCTCACTTTCTACAAGTGTCATTCTATGTGCTGCCTTATTTGACAAACTCGCTCCTGGGATCAAGTCCATCTGATGACTGATCTTCCTGACCGGTGGTAATCCATCAGGCACGTTATCGAATACAATATCCTGAAACTCTTTCAACAAATCTGCAACTTCTACAGGAACATCTTCTACTTTCTCTTTACCAGCTTTTGGAATTAAAGCAAAAAATACATGCTCATGACTCATACCATCTAAGAAATTTCTTCCATCAACAAAAGTTATCCTTGCATTACCACATACCTTTTCTTTAGTCTCCTTCAATGGTTTTAGCTTATGCCGCACTCCATCCTTTGTCAGGGAATAGGTATTCGCACGACCATCATGTACAGCACATCTGTCAAACTGCCATGGTCTACCCAACAACATATGACATGCATCCATAGATATGATATCACACAATACCTCATCTTGGTATCCACCAATCTTGAACTTCACCAGGCATTGTTCATTGACCATGACCTTGTGGTCATCCTGTACCCAGGCAATCCGATATGGATGTGGGTGTTTCTGTCTCTTGAGCTTCAACTTTGTCACCATCTCTTCTGACACCAAATTGTCAGTGCTTCCACTATCAATGATCACATCACAACATTTACCTTCACACTTGCACCTGGTGCGAAACAGGCTCCTCCTTTGCTCAGGTTCATTCTCACCACTCAACATGACTCTTCTGTTAATCAACGTTTCTCCTCTTTCAGCATCTTCAGAATTTGATGATCTGGCATCTTCATCTACATGTGCAACTCTGGCCTGGCCTTCATTTCTTCTGTCTGTTCTGCCTTGGCACTGAGGACATTCAAATGCCCTATGACCTTCTTCTCCACAGTGAAAACATGTTCCACGGAAGCCTCCTCTTCCAGATCCTTGTCCTCTTCTTCTTCCTCTTTGATCTCTATTATTCTGATCCTGGAAGCGATTGGAATTATTTTTGCCCTGATTCTGACTGCTACTAGCCTCATCCTTCTTTTTCGTATCTTCATTTCGGCCACCATATGACCATCCACCAGATCGTCCACCGCAACCTCTTCCATTTTGTCTACTCTCGAACTTCTTGTTCAGCTTTTCCTCTACTTTTAGGGCAAATTGGTATGCCTCCTCAATACTGTTCATTCGAACCAGATTCAACTCCTCCTGAATGCTTGGCCTTAACCCATTAAGGTATCAGGCAACTTTCTCCTTATCAGCTTCTGCATGGCCTATTCTGATGAGGAGTCAATAGAACTTCTCTGTATACTCCTGAACGGATGTTCCTGCTTGCTTCAAACTTTGCATTTTCTTTAGTAGATCAAGCTCATAATCAATAGGAATGAACTGTCACTTCAATTTATCCACCATCCGGTCCCATCTTGTGATTTTATCTTTCCCTCTTCTATTTTGCTCCAATTGAATTTCTTGCCACCAGATTTTCGCATGACCTTTCAGTCTGGCCTTCACAAATTTTACCCTATCAGGATCCTCAACATCTTCATACTCAAAATATTCCTCACATTCATTGATCCAGTCAATCAATTCCTCTGGGTTAAGATTTCCAGAAAATGTAGGAACCTCAATCTTAGGTCTTTTTCCAATCTTGGAAATCGCCTGAAAAAGTCTTTCTTCCTCCTGGTTCACAATTTCAGCTTCTCCTTCTTGATATTCTTCTTCGGCTTCATCCTCGCTTTCATCTCTGACATTAAGATTCATTCCTCTACGAATCTCTTCTTGTAATGCTCACACTTGTCTCTACAGCTCTCTAACCTCAGGTGTTACAACACCAGCTCTTCCGCCACATTCCCTTCGTGGGGGCATTTTGGCGATGCGCACTGAAACCCTAGCCACGGTCCTGGTGCAAACTACCTCACAGTCGGCGATCTGTTTACACACTCAAGAACTCCTGCTCTGATACCACCTGATGAAGGGTGCTCCCCTTAATACCACAACCACATAAGAGAAATAGAGAAACAACAACAATAATATGCAAGAACAGAAAATTGGCTTCTTATTATATCCACAAATGTGGAATTACAAACTTTCAGAATTACAATATGCAAAGCCACATGGGCATTCCCTTACAATATTTTGTAGGACAAAGCCTCGAATCAATACCCAGATCTACTAACCAGAACTATTCTGAACTGCCTAAGACAATAATAAAGCATCCCTTATATAGGCAATTTTCCACCGCCTGGGAAGGTTCCAGAATTTTAGCCAATAAGGCCGACCAACTTAGAATTATTTTATTTTACATTTTATTACATCATAGTCGGCTCAAGATAACCTTTAAAACCCGAACATAAATTTTGAAGAAAATTATTTTCTGCCATTTCAGGTGGCCCAACTTCCGAAGACCATAAGTCATCACCAGTTGACCCACTCGGCTATTATAACCCCATTTCAGAAACGCCACGAATCGCTCTACAAGCTTGATTGGTGCAAGCGCTCGTTACCCAAATTTTTGACCTCATTCGGGGCCTCTAAAGCCTTCAAAATTGAGTTCAAAGTTTCTGTACCCTGCTGCCAATACCAAAAATCTTCAATATCTTCCAATATACACTTGATCTGGCAATGAAACTTTACTGGCAGACTTATATGACCAAAATGAACCTCCAAGAAAGAAATAAGATCATTCTGAGCACATGCAAAAATTACCAAAAATAGTAACTTTCCATAAATAGCAGCTCTGCACTAAATAGCCCTTATTGAATACAAAAATAGAAATATTTTTGGGTGATGCAAGATTGCTCTTACACCCAGGATGCTCCTGCATCAGATATCAACATGGATTTTGTTCTTGGCTTACCAAGGATGACAAGAGGTAATGATTCCATATTTTTTTTTCGTGGATAGATTTTCGAAAATGGCACATTTCATACCATTTAGGAAAAAATCATATGAAGTGCATATAGCACATATTTTCTTCAACGATATTGTCAGATTGCATGGATTACCGAGGAGTATCACCTCTGACTGAGATAGTAAGTTTGTTGGCTATTTATGGAAGACTCTATGGAAGAATTTGAACATTGAGTTGAAGTACAGTTTGATATTTCATCCACTGACTGATGGAAAAATAGAGGTTGTAAATAGAAGTTTGGGTAACCTATTGAGATTCTTAGTTTGGGGACAAATTGAGTAATTGGGATTTAATGTTAGCACAAGAAGAGTTTGCATAAAATAATTCAGTATAGGAGTACTGGCAAGATACCTTTTCAAATTGTTACTAACATAAAGATGAGAGGTATATCTAACTTGAAAGATATTGCTGGAGAAGAGAAGAGGAGTGTTGAAGGGGAAGAGTTTTATGAATTTATGAAGTCATTGCATGAGGAAGTGGAACATAAGCTGGAACAGAGTAAACAAAAATACAAGGATAATGTAGATAGGTTAAGAAGACATAAGATTTTTGAGGTTGGTAATGAAGTAATGGTTCATTTGAAGAAAGGAATGTTTCCTATTAGAACCTATAGTAAGTTGAAGATGAGGAAATTTGGTCCCTACAAGGTACTGAATAAGTTTGACAGTGGAAATGCTTATGAAGTAGAGTTACCTGATGACATGGACATATCACCAATATTCAACATTGTATATTTGTATGAGTATCATGAGCCTGATGAAGAAGTGACAATACTAAGTGATTATCCTAAGAAGAAAAAAAATAAAGTTGAATGAATTTTGGAACAAAGAGTGGGTAGAAGAACAAGAGGAAAGAATTACATAGAATACTTGGTAAAGTGGAAGAGTAGACCAATTGAAGACTCTACATGGATGTTTCAATCTAAGTTGGATTTAAATTAGGTTTTACCTCACTCATTATTTAGAAAATCATTTCTTTTCAACCTCGTGTATTTAATTTAGGAGCATCTTGGGTTCTTGGCAATCATGTATATCGATAGCTTGTTAGATTTGCTTAGTAACTACTTTGGAGTTCTCGGTGGTATGTTTCTATTCATTCACCGATGAGCTGATTTACTGCTTGATAGTGTGTTGTCTCTTCTCGGTGGTGTTCTTCACCGAGTGGGTTTGGTGTGCTCTATGTTGCTCAATGGCCTAGTTCACTGACGAGTTTAGTTTTGGATCTTCTCTCTGGGCTGACTTGTGTATTTAATTTTGGTCATGATCTTAATGTTAGGATCTCTCATTGGGAAATGTGTGGACCTAAATATGGTTTGTTTCTTTCTCCAATGCTAGATCTTGAAGATTCTTTGGGCAGACCTATTCAATAGCCTCATGTATAAATGTAATGATTTTTTCTAGGTTTTAGGAAGTGAAGTAAGGAAAAAGGATAGTAAGGGATAGGAAGTTGGAGATCGTGGATCTCACATGCATGAGGATTGTTCTATTTTTTAATTGATTCCTATTTGTATTGGTCATAATCGGGAAGGCCTCGTATCCTAACATGTATCAAGTTCGAATGAATAAATGAATATGATATGCTTCCCTTCTCTCTTTTTTTTTGTGTTTTTTCTTCTATCTTATGATTTAACAAGGTGGTCTAGTAATTGGGTGAGCCTTTGGCCCCATTTATCGAACCCTCCTTGTGTTAGTTAAAACTACACCTTTTCATACACACATATATTTCATAAATACATGTGTATATATATTTTTAATTGCTATCAATCATTAATAAAACCCATTAATTAAAAATATATAAATATTAATTAATACTCACATTAATAAATTCCACGTAAAATAATTTATAATAAATTTAATTAATTAATTAATTAATAAGATTAATTTTTAAATTTTGAAAATTAAGGTACCAGGAATCAAGTGGGCATCCCTAAGGAGAAGAGCACTCTACAAGTGGGGTATGACCTCCATGAACATTTTGGATTCCGTGCTTCCTTGCTGGCACCTGGTGCTTGTTTTGGTGGCCTGTTGTCATCTTGTACTTCACGAGTGTCTTGTCATTCTATATTCCCCTTTTGTTTGCATTATTTTAATTTAGTTTTGCATTTATTTGACTTACCTTCTATGTGTGTGTGGTATTTCCTTGAGTACCGTTTGGTTAGTTTTCCTTAGCCCTAGCTTGGTTCATTCGTGTGATTGTATGGGTTCCATCAATCATGATGATCCTGGTTGTAGAGATGAGGATATGGAAATTATTTCTGATAGTGGAGATAAGGATGCAATTTATTCACCTCACATTAATGTAGAAATACATAAAGATCAGGAGAAGCATGATAATTGTGAGAAGAATGAGAAGGGTGGAAGTCAAACAGTCACTGGTGGGGAGGTCAAACTGTCATATAAAACTATTGTTGCAGACTAGATGATTCTGGTATGTTCACCTTCAGATTCCTTAGAAGGAAGGTTTTCTTCAACCATTGTGTGTGATGGAGATGGCATGGGATGACCCACTACCAATGGAGATAGACTCAAAGACAACCAAGGAAAATCTAGAGATTTCATCCCTGGTAGAAGTGGAGGAAATCTGGGTAAGTGTGCCTCAGGATATTTGAAAACATTTTCTTTATCTCCTAATGATGATATAATTAAGGCAATTAGGGCTGAACTGTCTAGGCTTAAAAGTATTGCTATTTTTTGTCTGTTTGAATAAAGAGGCTCTCCATGCATAGAAATTTTTAGATGATTGGATTACTAATGTGTGGGGGAAAAATTAGGGATTTATGTGAGCTTTTGTAGGATGGTTCACCCGAGTCTGTTTGTTGTTTTCTTTAAAATTCATAACATGGAAGAGAGAGTACTAAGAAAGAACTTTTAGAATGTAGGGCATTCTATGTTTTGTGCTTTTCCATGGTCTCCTAAGGGAAATATTGAGCTAGTTTTGGGCTGATCATCACCTAGCTAGGTTGAGATTTGGAGCCTTCAACTAGAATTTTGGACCTTTATCTCACATATTTTAAAGTCGTTAGGCATTGTGTTGCAAGTTCAAGAGTCCAGAACAAACTTACCACACCTTAATGTGAGGGCCCTAATTGCATTATCTCCTGAGGTTGTTTTTCTTGATATTATCTCTTTAAGTATTGAAAATGACTCATTTTCATGGGAACTTGCTTTGCTGGGTAATCTGGTTGCTTGGTTCCACCGTAAAAAAAATAGGCACACCAAAAGGGATTGTCCCACCTTGAATAGGTTTAAAAATGCCAATTTTAATGTTACTCTTAAAGATGTTGCTCATGACAGAAGTAATAAGAATCCTAGAAATAAACCTAACAGGCTGGATGTGTAGATGATGAACCTAAAGGCTGGTGTTGGGAATATGGAGACTAATTCCCAAAAAATTGAACAAGAATTGAATCTTTCTAGAAAATTCTCTTCACTTAAGAATCCCCTTTTTGAAGAGGAGTCTGAGGGGGTCCCTATTAATAAAGAGGATGAGTCACTAGTACATTTGACCTAGTTTTTCTACCAAATTTTTTGACCAAAAAATAAAAAGGTTTTGCTTGGTCGGATTATATAAGGAACTTTGTTTTTTTAAAATTTATGCCTGTGTTTGTCAAAATATCAAAAAATTCCATGGTGGTTTAAATTTTGACAAACACGAGCATAACTTAAAAAAAGAAAAGGGAATTTTATTTATCATTTCATTATTCCCAGCTGATGAATTAGAATGGCAGTGCACGTGCAAAGGAGATTGAGCGACTGAAATGACTCAAGGAGATTGAGCTTAGAAACCTTAACCTGGGGTTTTTGGAGGTTTTTCATTCTTTCTCTCAACTATTTAATTTACTGGATACCCAATCAGCATTATCATTTTCTTCGAGACTTATTTACTATTTGATTTATGCTTTGAGACTAGTTTTACACCTCCTGATTACATACATTTGGGTTTTACACCTCCTGATTACATACATTTGCATACATTAGGGTTTTACACCTCCTAATTGCATACATTTAAATACCCTACTATAGTTGAATTCTCAAAATTTCACGGCTCTAGCCAAGCCATCTATGTTTGATTTTAATAAGATTTCATGGATGGCTATCCCCAAGGAGTATGCTAGCAAACGTTGAGGAGTCTGGCTTTACATCCACCAATTACATTTGCTTAAAAGTTTCTAATGCCTTTTCAAGAAACCCATTTTGAACATATCCTCCAATCATGGTAGTCCATGAGACGACATCTCTTTGAGGCAATCTGTCAAATGATTTACATGCCTTGTCTATGTTTCCACATTTAACATACATGTCTACTAAGGAACTGACAACTTAAACATTTGATAAAAATCCCCCCTCTGTTATGCTTTGATGGATATCAATGCCTTGTTCCAAAGATCCAATTTTGGCATAGGCTGGAAGGATACTTGCAAAGGTTGTGGAAGAGATAGCATACTTAATGGAGGAAAGACACCAAGAATGGGGGGATGGAAAAGAGGAAAAGACATAATCTATGGTGATCACAACCTATAAATGACACAAGGATCTATCTCGTGTCCCTTCAATTATATATTTACTCACTCTTGGACTATGATCCAAATAGGAAGTATTGACCACGAAAGAATATAATAAATATAACTGGGGACATTGGATGGAGATGAAATACATATATAGAATTATAAAAAGGAAGACCATTCTCCGAGGTTTGATTGTTGAAAGGGATTCATTCAATATTGGATGTTGCTAGTGAATATATAGGGTGAGTTGGTGCAGGTATACAGAGTTGAATATCATGACCCCACATAAATAAGAATTGTAGAAGCATTTTGATTATCCTCTAAACATGATTATTGGAAGTGAAATGGACAACATTTAATGTTTATATAAAGAGAAAGGAAACATAAGATTTAGGATCATCACTGGTAGAGTCAAAATAAGTATTTTCAAATCATTGGATGAAAAGGAAGAAAATGATTGTATAAGAAAGGGGATTACAAGTCAGACAACATAATATTCATGTAATAGATTACCATATTAATGTAATTCGTGGGAGCTCAGGATAATCTCCAGCCTATAGCAATATACTATTATCAACTTGAGAATCATACTATACTTAATGTTGACAGTGTAATCCTTACAAATCAGTCTCCATTAATAAAAATCAATAGACACTTACATTGGTTGAATTCTCCAATCCACCAAATTATCCAACTAAGAATATTAACAACATACCTATTTGTGAACCATATTCAATACAAAAGTTTAAAACAATTAAAGAACTACACACAAGTAGAAATAAGTCTTTGAATTGAAGTTATCGAATTAGTCCCAAATCTCCAAGGAGCATACTGGGGACATTATAGTGGTACCCTATTCCAAAGCTCCCATTTTGGCACACACTGGAAGTATGTTGACAAAGGTTATGGAATTTGGCTTTATATCTACCAATTGCATTTTCTTAAAAGTTTTAAAAGACTTTTCAACAAATCTAGTTTGAATATATCCTGCAATCATGGCATTCCATGAGACCTCATTTCTTTGAGGCATTTTGTGAAACAGTTCACATGCCTTGTCTATGCTTCCACTTTTGGCATACATGTCCACTAGGGCATTTAAAACCACAACATTTGGAGAAAATCCTCTATCCTTCATGCTTTGATGGATATCTATGCCTTGTTGTAGAGCTCCCATTTCAGGACAGGCTGTAATCATGTTGGCATATGTGAACTGATTGGCTTTGAAACCTATTCGTTGCATTTGGTGAAACAATATGACTGTCTCGTAAGGATACCCATGTCTTTAGTATGAAAAAATAGTCATATTCCATTAGACATTGTCTCATTCTTTGATTTGGTCAAACACTTTAAGTGCATCCACTAGGCTTCCGCACTTGTCATACATGTTTATAAGCTTATTTTGAAACCTTGTAGAAAATGTAAATTGCTTGGGAATGATGAAAGAGTGAACATTTTTTCTTTGTGAAAGGGCATTCTTGATAAAACATACATTCTTTATGTTCCTTGTTTTAATCATGTTTATCTCATTGTTAACTACATAGTTTCTCATATTCTTGATGTCATCAATACATTGTTGATCTTCATTGGGTATGGTTTGTTGGATACAATTGTTTGAAGGAGATTGTTGGATTAATTATGTGTTGTCTTTGATGTCACACAAATGTCATATCAATTATCATGCTCAGTAAGTCAGCAAAGCAGTTCCCAGTGATTACCGAGCTTAGTTGGTCAGCTAAGCGATTCTTAGTGATTACCAAGCTCAGTCGGTCAGCAAGGTGGTTTTCTATGTTTACCGAGATCTCTCGATCTCCAAAGGATGTTGCAAAATTCACAATGGTAACTGAGTTCACTCGGTCACCAAAGGAATTCTTTTTAGATTAGTGTTTACCGAGCAAGGTCAGCCCAGTAAAGAATTTTGTTAATTTGAGGAATAAAGTTTGTTTATTCAAGCCGACTGTGGTAATGATTAGTAATGTTGGTAATGATTATTAGTGCTGACTTGACAATGTGAATGGACAATCTGAATGGTATATATAGAAGGTCAAGTTGTGAATTCAATTTGTGCAAGTGAAAAGAGTGAAAGTGTGGACAAGTGTGAAAGAAGAAGAGTGTGTGGATGAGCGAACATGCAAATCATTTTGAAGGAAAGTGTGAGCGAATTTTGAAGGATGGTTAGATATCCTTGAGGAGCAGCAGAGATATATTTGATCAGGAAGGATCTAGTGAAGTAGAATAGAGATCTGTAATCAGCAATTTAGTTGCATCATTATTTAGGTCATTTCATTGTTACTTTCTTACCATTGTAGCAGTGATTTCTAAATATCTTAACCGAGTTGGTTTAACAGTCATTTTGTAAATCCTCTAACAAGGTGATAGTTCTATTGAATTGTTCAAAGACCTCTTACAAGGCCACTCCTAACAGGGTGATTAAATCCTCTAACAAGGTCACACCTTATAGTGTGTTTTGCAACCTTTTACCGGGTTGGATCCTAATAGGGCATCACTTCAGAAGAGTGAAAAATAGTAACTAGTTACATTGGTGGTTTTTCCCATATTGGATTTCCACGTTAAATCTGGTGTCTCTTGTGTTCATGTTATTTTTTTTATGCATGCATGTTAATCACTGATGAATACTTAAGAACAATTATAATTAATACTCATTGCAATAACCGAGTTTTAGCATTTCTCTGTATGTTTTCCAAGTAACAATAGTAAATGATTTAATAAGACATCTAAAGGATCTGTGGTAATATTTTTGTGGTTAACTGATTCACCCCCCCTCTTAGTTACTCCATCTATATTTCCAACAATTGGTATCAAAGCTTTTGGTGCTTCCAGGAAGGGTTTCAAGGACCTAAGCTAAAGATCAGGATGTCTTACAAGAGAGAAATTCCAAGGCTTAACATAGATAACTTTTTAGCATGGCAAGGACTCATGAGACTTCATCTGGCTTCCATTGGTGATGCAGGATGCAAATATCTTGATGGAGAATATACAACTCCTACTGGCACATTATCTATTGAAGACATTGCAGAGAAAAAGAACCATAACACCATGATGATAGACATTGCATCAACTCTTAGCTATGAAGAATTTGATGAAATCAAAGACTGGACAACTGCTTATGCAATGTGGAACAAGCTAAAGAAAATTTATAGTGGTGATGACAATGTGAAGAGAGCCAAAGCAGAAAGCCTAAGAGGACAGTTTGATCAGATGAAAATGAGAGAAGATGAAAACATTGCAAAATATGTTGAAAGGATCAATGCAAGTGTTAGTGCAATCAGAGCTTTTGGAGGAACAATTGAGGATGAAACTATTATAAGTAAGGTTCTCAGAACATTACTCCCTATCTATGCAATAAGAGTATCTACTATTCAAGAAAGAAGATGTGAAGAAAATCACAATATAACTTTGGATGCCTTAGTGGGAAGATTGACAGCCTTTGAGTTGGATAACTATGACAAGTATGTTCCAACTTCCAAAAATATTGAATTAGCATTTGAGGCCAAAATTTCACTTAAGAAGGGAAATAAAATAAAGGACATCCAGTTAGAGAGTGAAGAAGAATCATAGGAAAGTTTTGATAGTGATCTTGAAGTTATTGAAGCATTACTTGCAAAGAAATATTCTAGAGGTAGAGGTAAATACAAAGGTAAAACTCCCTTAATCTATTTTTCATGTGAAGAAATTGGTCATATTGCAGCTAGGTGCCCAAACAAGCAAAGCAAGGATGAGAAGAAAGGTCACAAGTACAATGGCAAAAAGCATTTCAAATCATTCAAGGATAAAGGTAAGAAAACATGTTTTATGGCTAAGGATTCTGATAATAGTGAAGATGAAATTGTCTACATTGCTGTAAAAGATGAATCTGATGATGATGAAGATAAGATGGCACTTATCTCTCATGTAAGCAAAAATGATACATGGATCATAGACAATGGATGTTCACATCATATGACTAGTGACAGAACAAAGTTTGAACACCTTGAAGACTATGATGGTGGTAATGTAAGGTTTGGAAACAATGAACCTTGTTGCATAAAAGGAAGAGGACAAATCTCATTAACCAAAGAACTTATATGTGATAAGCATATTGGGTTGAAGGACTAAAGCATAATATTCTAAGTGTAGCATAGCTAATCAACATTGGATTCAAGGTTGAATTCATGCATGGAAAAGCAAGACTGTTGGATGACAAGGGAAAACTGATTGGATCAGGAAAAAAAACCAAAGGTAAATAGTTTTATCTTGATCTTGGTGAATGCTCATGTTTTATTAGTCTATGCAAATTCAAGAAAGTAAGAGGCATTCCTACTTTGAAGAAACTTGATGTTGGTCTATGCAAGAATTGTCAAATTGGTAAAATGGGAAAGACTAGCTTTAAAAGTAAAAAATATTAGTCTGAAGATATTTTGGAAATTGTGCATACTGATTTGTGTGGACCTATTATAATTGAGAGCTATACTGGAGAAAAATTATTTATTCTCTTTGTTGATGACTACTCTAGAATGATGACTATTATGTATCTAAGAGAAAAGTCAGAAGCATTTGAGAAATTCAAATGGTATTGGGAAAGAGTAGAAAAGGAAATAGGGAAAAGAATGAAGTGCTTGAGATTAGACATAGGTGGTGAATTCATCTCCCATGAATTCAATAATTTTTGCATTGAAAGAGGAATCAAAAGATAGGTATCAGCCCCAAGAACTCCTGAGCAAAATGGAATAGCTAAAAGGAGGAACAGATCTATCATGGATTGTGCAAGGAATCTAATGATTGAAATGAACATTGCTATGAAATACTGGAAGGAAGCTATCAACACTGTAGTTCATACCTTAAACCAAGTACAGTTGAAGAAAGACATTCAAAACTCCTTATGAGTTATGGTATGGCTATAAACCCAATGTAAGTTACCTAAAAGTATTTGGTAGTAAGTGTTACATCTTAAAAGAATCTAGAAAAGGAAAATTTGATGCGAAAAGTGATGAAGGAATATTTTTGGGATATTCTTGCAAGAGTAAGGCATATAGATGTTTGAATTTGTCTACTCACAAAATCATAGAAAGTGCACATGTGAAAGTTGATGAGTTTGCAGAAAAGACTAAAGAAGAAAGAAAAAAGGAACCAGAGGATTATAGGAGATTGGTTTACATTGAACCTGATACATTACCAGACACATCTATCAATAAGGAGACTGCATCTACCAAGCCCAGTATAGTAACTGAGTCACAAGAAGAAATTCAAACCGAGTCACAAGAAGAAGTTCAAATCAAGTCACAAGGACTTGAGTCTCAGTCTGAAGCTACCGAGCCAATATCTACTAAGCCTGAGCAACCAGAACCTAAAGATGAAATTCAAGAAGATGACAATGTAACTCATTCAAGAGGCAAGGAACCTGTATTGGCCAAGTATGTTAGGAGGCATCATACACCAGATCAGATTATTGGAAACAAATCAGAAGGTACTATGACAAGAAGTAAACTAAAAGGTACATGTTTACTTGCTGATTTTGAACCTAGAAATATCAAAGATGCATTGGAAAATGAAAGTTGGATTGAGGCTATGAATGAATAAATAAAACAAATAGAGAAGAACAAAACATGGACTCTTGTACCTAGGCCTAAAGATAAAAATGTAATTGGAACAAAATGGGTATTCAGGAATAAGTTGAATGAAGATGGTCAAGTATCAAGAAACAAAGCTAGATTGGTGTGTAAAGGATATTCTCAAGAAGAAGGCATAGATTATGGTGAGACTTTTGCTCCTGTTGCAAGATTAGAAGGTGTAAGAACTCTACTTGCATATGTAGCACATAAAGGATTTAAGGTATATCAGATGGATGTAAAATCTGCATTTCTCAATGGTATTCTTGATGAAGAAGTCTACATTGAGCAACCTAAAGGTTTTATTGATCCAGACAAAAGGAATATGGTCTGCAAATTACACAAAGTATTGTATGGTCTGAAACAAGCCCCTAGAGCATGTTATGAAAGATTACATAACTATCTTATTCAGATTGGTTTCAAAAGAGCTAATGATAACAGTAGTTTGTACATCAAGGAAGGACCAGATAACATAATTGTTTTGGTAGAAATATTTGTGGATGATACTGTGTTTACAGGTAATGATGATCAGTGCAAAGAATTTTTAGAGCAAATGAAAAAAGAGTTTGAAATGTCTATGTTTAGTCAAATAAAGTTCTTTGTTGGTCTTCAAATTTAGCAGAGCAAGAATGATATCTACATTACTCAGTCTAAATACATCAAGGAAATACTTAAGAAGTTTGGTATGGAAGATGCAAAACCAGTTGGTACCCCCATGTGTACTGGACTGAAGCTTACCAAAGATGATGATTCAAAAGAAGTAGATCAGACCTTATACAGATCAATGATTGGAAAATTATAGTATGTAGTTCAGACAAGGCTTGATATTGCCTTAGCAGTTGGTATAGTAGCAAGATTCTCAGCAAAACCTAGAGAAAATCATATGATGTCAATCAAAAGAATCTTGAGATACTTGAAAGGAACTAAAGATTATGGCTTGTGGTATAAATTTGGAGGCAATCTGGACTTAAAAGTGTTTACTGATGCTGATTGGGCAGGAAACATTGATAACAGAAAGAGTACAAGTGGTGGAGCATTCTTTCTTGGAAAGAGGTTGGTATCTTGGACTAGTAAAAAGCAAAATTGCACATCCCAATCCATAGCAGAAGCAGAATATGTTGCTACAGTAGTAAACTACTCTAATATTGTTTGGTTTAAATAGTTATTGGAAGGCATGAAGGTTGAGATCAAAGAACCAGTTGTTATGTTTTGTGATAATACAAGTGCAATAAATATTTCAAAGAATCCAGTAATGGATTCCAAAACCAAGCACATTGCTATAAAATATCACTTTGTTAGAGAATTGGTGCAGGACAAGAAAATCAGATTGGAATATATTCATACAAAAGAATAGATTGCAGATATATTCACCAAGCGACTACCTAAGGATGCATTCTTGTATCTAAGAGGTAAGTTAGGGGTCATTCCCCTATTCAAGGCTCACTAAATAAAGTTTTAGTGATGCATCAACTAGAGCATATTGAAGATCAGTCAGTTGATGCAGCTTAGTCAAGGAATCATTGCATATGAATCAGTACTTAAGGTACATTTCTATTCACCTAGTATGTGTTGTCTTTGGCATGTATTGTCAAAGAGGGAGAGTTTGCTGTCATATTTCAAGAAATTTTTTAAGATTTCTAAGAGGGAGAGTTTTCTCAGAGAGTTTGAGAAGTTAAGAAGGAGAGTTTTCAGTCAGAAAGAGAATTTTGCTAACAGAGGGAGTTCTCATAGAGGAGAATCAGAATGAAGCTAAGGATATGTTCCTTACTCTATGTTTTCTATGAAATTTTATTGTGCTATGACATGTTGTGTTGCCATCAATGCCAAAGAGGGAGATTGTTGGATACAATTGTCTGAAGGAGATTGTTGGATTAATTATGTGTTGTCTTTGATGTCACACAAATGTCATATCAATTATCATGTTCAGTCGGTCAGCAAAGTAGTTCCCAGTGATTACCGAGCTCAGTCGGTCAGCTAAGCGATTCTCAGTGATTACCGAGTTCATTCGGTCAGCAAGGCAGTTTTTTGTGTTTACCGAGATCTCTCGGTCTCCAAAGGATGTTGTAGAATTCATAGTGGTAACCGAGTTCACTCGGTCACCAAAGGAATTCTTTTCAAATTAGTGTTTACCGAGCAAGGTCGGCCCAGTAAAGAATTTTGTTAATTTGAGGAATAAAGTTTGTTTACTCAAGCCGACTGTGGTAATGATTAGTAATCTTGGTAATGATTATTAGTGTTGACTTGACAATGTGAATGGACAATCCGAATGGTATATATAGAAGGTCAAGTTGTGAATTCAATTTGTGCAAGTGAAAAGAGTGAAAGTGTGGACAAGTGTGAAAGAAGAAGAGTGTGTGGATGAGCGAACATGCAAATCATTTTGAAGGAAAGTGTGAGTGAATTTTGAATGATGGTTAGATATCCTTGAGGAGTAGTAGAGATATATTTGATCAGGAAGGATCTAGTGAAGTAGGATAGAGATCTATAATCAGAAATTTAGTTGCATCATTATTTAGGTTATTTCATTGTTACTTTCTTACCATTGTAGCAGTGATTTCTAAATCTCTTAACCAAGTTGGTTTAACAACCATTTTGTAAATCCTCTAACAAGGTGATAGTTCTATTGAATTGTTCAAAGACCTCTTACAAGGCCACTCCTAACAAGGTGATTAAATCCTCTAACAAGGTCACACCTAACAGTGTGTTTTGTAACCTTTTACCGGGTTGGCTCCTAACAGGGCATCACTTCAGAAGAGTGAAAAATAGTAACTAGTTACATTGTTGGTTTTTCCCATATTGGGTTTCCACGTTAAATATAGTGTCTCTTGTGTTCATGTTATTTTCTTTATGCATGCATGTTAATCACATATGAATACTTAAGAACAGTTATAATTAATACTCACTGCAATAACCGAGTTTCAACATTTCTTTGTATGTTTGCTGAGTAACAATAGTAAATGATTTAATAAGACATCTAAAGGATCCGTGGTAATATTTTTGTGGTTAACTGATTCATCCCCCCTCTTAGTTACTCCATCTATATTTCCAACAATGGTAATCACTATTTTTAAAATTTCAAATCTCTTTAAGGTATCTTCTTTGACATGCATCTTTGATATTACTGTTTTGATCTTTTTCTTCCTGTTCTCTTTTACTTCTTCACATTCCATCTCACTATCATTCCAATTGAAATTTTCATTGTATATTGTCTTCTCACTACATTTCTTTTTCTATCACCGAATTTTCATGATAGAGATGTACTATCCTCTTCTTCTCAAATTGTGTCTATCTATGTCATACAATAACAAAATTTTGATCTCCATAATAATACTAAGATCTCTCTTTTATCTTCTCTTCATCACTAGTTTACTATTTTTCATCTTTGATCTTACTGTATTTTGATGCACATCATTGTTTTAAGCCTTTCACAGTGCCACTTCTATGAAAATATTAGACATCATTGTCCTTTGTTCTATTATTTCTTATCATTGCCTCATTTTCACCATCTACTATCACATGCTTTGTGACTATCTTGGTTCTTGATAGCATTCTATCTCCATGCTGCCATTAGATATTTGACATTACTGCCCTTTAATACATATTAATGAAATTTTATTTTCATTGTCTATGATATGACATCAACCATTTTACCAATTTACCTGGGGTCTAACAATGAGTAATAAAAAGTTAATGAAATACATTAAAAGATGCCTTTCACTATTTCATGACCTATTGAAACCTGATCATTAAAGGAGCCTAGAATCTACTATTAAAAAAAGGAGAAAACTCATGGTAGTTTGAATGCTTATTAGTTTAGAAGCATAAAATTAAGGGTAATTGTAATATTTGAAAATTTAAAATTAGCCACATGGTCAAAACCATAGGCAACATAGGATAAGGATGATGAACTACAACTAATTTGAATAAATTGTATGACTTGAAGATCTGTGATTTAAGATCACTGAGTTGTTGATTAGATATGTAAGATGATTAAATCAGTAATATATTGTCATTGATGTCAAATAGTTTTGACAATACTTATCTTGTAAGTTACTATACCCAAACATCTGTAGAAAGAAGAAGAAAAGAGATGAAGAATAGATATATCTACACGAGGAAGATGGATATGACAGATAAGGATAAGGAATAGATTGGGTAACTTATGAATGATTCTATGACCTTATGTTATTGACTTGATTATGTTGCATTCATCTATGATATAGGATAGAGAAAAATGCACAAAGTAGTGTGGTCGGTTAAAGAAGCATTTTAGTATACACTGACGCAGTGTAGTGTATACTGAGCATAGTATAAACCGAGCTTGTGTTCACCGATGCATTTCTTTGTTAACCGAGTAGGAGAAAAATAACTAAATGATTAGTTTAGCTAATGGAAGTTGATGAGCTGTAAAGTGTTATGATTACAGAGTTGAAGATAATGTTTGTTACGAAGATTGATGGCTAACATAATTCAAAGAAGATCTAAGGGATTGAAATAAAACATGTTACTAACACATCAGCCAAGGAAGGTTTAAGCGGCAAAATCAACAAAGGAGATTAAGTGAAAAAATCTGATGGATGAAATTAAAATGGTTTACTTGTCTATTTAAGAGACTAGGATTTCATGATGAAATCATGCCGGAAGAAGGAGACTATAGAGATATCACATGAACAAGATTCATGCATGCTTGATTAGACTGGTTAAGGAGAACCAAACTGCAGAGATTACCAAGTGTTAGAAAGCTATAACCAAGAGACAATAAGTTATTGAATATTGATTGAAACAAAATTGATATATTGATCAAAGGATTTGAATGAGCTTAACATAGATCTAATAATCTGCAATTGAAGTTGTGTTGTAATCAGATCACCCACTGTTACATTTTAACCATTGTAAATAGATAAATATCTTAATAAAGTGGACTAGAAAGTCTTGTAATGTCATTCATAGAGTTTACATTTGTTATCCTGTCAACCCCATAGTGAATGTTGGTTGGATGATAAAGGTTGGTCTAAAATCCTCTAACAAGGTCACACCTCATAGTGTGTTTGTAACCTTTAATAGGGTTGGGTCTTCACTGACCTCACTTCAGAAGAGTGAACAATTTTTGGGTTGCTAGTCCCAGGTGGTTTTTCCCTTTACAGGGTTTCCACGTTAAATCTCTTGTGTTATGTGTTGACTGTGATGATTGTTTGTTGTCATACTTTACATGTTGCATATTTGATTTGATTGATAATCACTATATGTTATTAATTGGTAATCGGTAAAAGCATAAACAAAATACTATTTTATGTTACTGAGTTGCAGAAGTTTTAGTAAATTGTTTTTGGATATACATTTTGTGATTAGGACTATGGATAATTGATTGACCCCCCTCTCAGTTATTCTAACAATTGGTATCAGAGCGTTGGTTGCTTGGAACAGAGTTTTAAGGATTTCAGCACAAAGATCTCAAAATGTATAAGAGGGAAGTGCTAAAGATGAACAAGGATAACTTCACAGTATGGTGAAGCCAAATGAAGCTGCATGTATCTAGAATTGGGAATTCTTCCCTCACACTAATGGAGAATGGCTACATTGCACAGCCCACTGGTCCCTTGAGCCTTGATCAACTAAGAGATAGGCATGAACACAATGTTACTATGATGGAGATTGTTGTTGCCTATATAGATGCCAAATTTGAAGATATTAAAAATTGCACTACTGCTAAAGATATGTGGGATAAACTTTCTCAAGTTTATAGTGGTGATGTGAATGTCAAAAGAGCCAGAGCTGAAAGCTTATGGGGAAGATTCGATGATATGAAGATGAAGGAAGCAGAAAATATTGTGTAGTACACAAATAGACTAAAAGAGGTAGTCCATGCTATTAGAGCATTTGATGGTGTTATTGACAAAGAGACAATGGTAAGCAAAGTTCTCAGAATTGCCTTATTGCCAGTTTATGCAATCAGAATATCTGCAATTCATGAAACTAGGTCTACATCTAGTAACAACCTTACTCTTGATAATCTTATTGGTAAGCTTACAAACTTTGAACTTAAAAACTTTGATAATAGTGTTTTACCATTTATTGAGTCTACTTTTATGTCTTCTCTAAAGATTGGTAAGTCTAGTAGTAGAAATAAGAATGATGATAGTGATAGTAATACTAATGATGAGCTTGATGAACTTGAAGCTCTTATGGAAAGAAGGTTACCTAAAGGTAAAGGAAGATATAGAAGTAAATTACCTTTAGCATGCTTTAATTGTAAAGAGGTTGGTCATATTGCTGGTAGATGTCCACACAAGAAAGATGATGATAGAAACAAAGACCGATTTGGTGAAGGAAGCTATGGGAGAAGAGGCAACAAAAGTTACTGACACTATAATAGAGACAACCAAGACAATAATGATAAAGGAGAGAAGGTGTGATACATTGCAGAAGAATATGTCACCAATACCAACACTAATGAAGATGTGGAGGTAGTATTTGTTGCAATGAAGGATGACTTAGAGGAAGATGAAAGGTATGTAGAGACAAAACTTATCTCTAAGGTTAATAAAAATAATACATGGATCATAGATAGTGGCTGTACACATCACATGACTGGTGATGAAGAAAAATTTGATCATCTTGAAGAACACAATGGAGGATCTATTAGAATGGGTAATGATGCAGCTTGTATTGTTAGAGGAAAAGGATCCCTGATGATAAATGATAAAATTAGATGTGACAATGCTTATTGGGTAAAAGGTCTACACTATAATTTGCTAAGTGTAGCACAACTGAACAATTCAAGCCACCAAGTTTCTTTTGATAGGAAGAAAGTGGAGATATTTGATGATGGAGGAAGACTTATTGGAACTGGAACATAATCGAGGGGTAATTTGTTTTATCTTGATAATGATAAGTCTTCTTGTTTAATGATGAAAGATGAAGATGCATGGTTGTGGCATAAAAGGTTATGTCATGTGAATTTTGATAGCATGATTAAGATCAGTAAAAAGAAAAAGGTTAGAGGTCCACCTAACTTATCTAAGCCTGATCATGTTATGTGTCATGAATGTTAGAAAGGTAAAATGAAAAAATCTAGTTTCAAAAGGAAAGATTATTCAACAAAGAAATTACTCGAGTTAGTGAATACCGACTTCTGTGGTCCTATGAGAACTCAAAGTTACTATGGAGACATATGTTTTATTCTTTTTGTTGATGATTATACTAGATTAATGATAGTCATGTTCTTGAAGGAAAAATCAGAGGCATTTAAGATGTTCAAGTGGTATAAAGAAAAAGTTGAGAAAGAAACTGGTAAAGAATTGAAATGCTTAAGATCTAACCGAGGTGGTGAATTTATTTCTGATGAATTTACTAAATTTTTTAATGAGCATGGTATTAAAAGATAGGTCTCTACACCAAGGAAACCTCAACAAAATAGAATAGTTGAAAGGAGGAATAGGTCAATTGTTGACTATGCAAGGACACTGATGTTACAAAAGAATGTTGATCAGACATACTGGAGAGAAGCAATTAGCAAAACTGTTTATGTTCTAAACTGAGTACAACTAAAGAAGGACACTAATAAGACACCCTATGAGTTATGGTTTGGCCACAAACCCACTATAAGTTATTTCAAGATTTTTGGGAGTAAATGCTTTATTATGAAAGATGAAAGAAATGGGAAGTTTGACTCAAAAGGTGATGAAGGGATATTTATGGGATATTCCACTAAAAGTAAAGCTTACAAGTTTCTTAACAAAGTAACTAATAAAATGATTGAAAGTACTAATGTTCGGGTTGATGAGTTTGCTAATAAGAATGCAAAGGAAAGCAAAAAGGAACTAGAAGAATGCGGTAGATTTACCTACATTGAACAATCAGAGTACTTATCAACACTGCAGACAGTGACAACCGGTCAGTAGGAAAACAATACCAATGGACATGAAAGAGAAATCGATGAGCAGGAAGCACCTACTAAGCAAGAAAATGAACCCGCACAGGATGAACAAGAAATAAGAGATTAGATACTGGCAAGATTTTTCAGAAGAAATCATCCTAAGACACAAATCCTTTGAGATAGACAAGTTGACATGCAAACAAGAAGTAAAGCAAGATAAGGTACATGTCTAGTTTGTGAATATGAACTAAAGAATGTAAAAGTTGCATTAGAAAATGATGAATGGGTTAATGCAATTAAAGAGGAAATAGAACAGATAGAGAAGAAGAAAGCCTAGATTTTAGTACCCAGACCTAAGGACAAGAATGTTATCGATACTAAGTGGATATTTAGAAACAAGCTTAATGAGAATGGAGAGGTGATAAGGAGCAAAGCTAGGTTAGTATGCAAGGGATATGCACAGGAGGAAGGAATAGATTATGGTGAAACCTTTGCACCTCTTGCTAGATTAGAAGGAGTCAGAATGTTACTTGCATATGTTGCACACAAAAAGTTCAAAGTTTACCAAATGGATGTTAAATCTTCTTTTCTGAATGGGATACTTGAAGAAGAAGTCTACATAGAACAACCTAAAGGGTTCATTGATGCAAACAATAAAGATATGGTATGTAGACTACATAAATATTTATATGGTTTAAAGCAAGCACCAAGAGCCTAGTATGAAAGGCTGCATAACTATTTGCTGAGTATTGGATTTGTTAGAACCAGTGAGAACAATAATCTGTACATGAAAGGAAATTCTAATGATACTATCTTGATTGCTGAGATATTTGTGGATGATATAATATTTGGAGGACAAGATCACATCTGTAAGTCATTTTCTAATGAAATGAAAAGTGAATTTGAAATGTCTATGTTTGGAGAGATTAAGTTCTTTCTAGGCTTACAAGTGACTCAACAAAATGATGGTATATTCATCACACAATCTAAATATATAAAGGAAGTATTGAAGATATTTGGCATGGAAGATGTGAAACCTTTGGGAACACCAATGGCTACTAGATGTAAACTGACTAAAGAAGATGAACTACTGAGGTAAACCAGACACTGTACCGATCCATGATTGGTAAGTTAATGTATGTAGTTCATAGTAGACTTGATATAACACATGTTGTTGGAATAGTTGCTAGATTTTCTACAAACCCTAGAGAGTCACACATGGTTGCTACAAAGAGACTCTTAAGATACCTAAAGAAAAATAAAGATTATGAACTATGGTATCCTAAGAAAGGCAAGTTTGAACTTAAGGTAGACATCGATGCTGATTGGGCTGGAAATGTGGATGATAGAAAGAGTACCACTGGAGCAGAATTCTTCTTTAGTGAAAAACTTGTTACATGGACAAGTAAAAAATAGTCTTGCATTTCCCAGTCTACAGCTGAAGCAGAGTATGTTGCTGCTGCTACTAACTATTCAAATATTTCTTATATCAATCAAGTGTTGGAAGGTATGAATGAGGTAATCACTGAGCCAGTGATTATATATTGTGACAACACTAGTGATATTAATATTTCAAATAATCTAGTGATGTACTCTAAAACAAAGCACATATCTATTAAGTATCACTACTTAAGGGAAAAAGTACAGGAGAAGCAAGTGAAGCTAGAATTTGTTACATCAAAAGAACAACTTGCTGACATATTTATGAAGCCTCTACCGAAGGATACATATGAATACTTGAGGACTAGACTTGGGGTTCATCCCCTATCTATCAGTCACTAAGGTGATTTGGAGGTTGCATCAGCCTAATCTTATCAGAAGATCATACATGTTGATGCAACAGATTTCACACTTTGGATTTCTATCTAAGGTTGTGAAAGGTTGAAGTAATGGAACATATTTGCACATTAGTATACTAAGATATAGAGAATGCACAGGACAACAGAGCGTTATGTGGCTATTATAGAGCTGTATATTTTTATTGTTCTTTGGAATTGTTGTCAAAGGGAGAGAGATCTCAATATGAAGCCAAAGAAAAAGGGAGAGAGATACAGAAAAGGGAGAGCATTTAAGATCAGTTACTAAGAATAGAAGAAAACCTGAGTTGAAATGATCATATCTGCATAAGTTAGTCTGCACTTGCAAATGATTTTATGTAGCGTAGTGATTAAACATATTAAGCTAGGGAGAGCTTGTACCAAGTTACAACATTTGTTGATAGAGTTGTAGAATACATGTTTGGTATGTGTATGGTATATTTCATATTGCTTGTGTTGCCATCAATGCCAAAGGGAGAGATTGATGAGCTACAACTGATTTGAATAAATTGTATGACTTGAAGATCTATGATTTAAGATCACTAAGTTGCTGATTAGATATGTAAGATGATTAAATAAGTAATATGTTGTCATTGATGTCAACTAGTTTTGACAATACTTATCTTGTAAGTTACTATACCCAAACATCTGTAGAAAGAAGAAGAGATGAGATGAAGAACATATATATCTACATGAGGAAGATGGATATGACAGATAAGGATAAGGAATACATTGGGTAAATTATGAATGAGTCTATGACCTTATGTTATTGACTTGATTATGTTGCATTCATCTATGATGAAGGATAGAGAAAAATGTAAAAAGTAGCGTGGTTAGTTAAAGAAGCATTTCAGTATACACTGACATAGTGTAGTGTATACCAAGCACAGTATAAATCGAGCTTGTGTTCACTGATGCATTTCTTTGTTAACCAAGCAGGAGAAAAAGAACTAAATGATTAGTTTAGCTGACGGAAGTTGATGAGTTGTAAAGTTTTATGATTATGGAGTTGAAGATAATGTTTGTTATGAAGATTGATGGCTAACATAATTCAAAGAAGATCTAAGGGATTGAAATAAAACATGTTATTGACACATCAATGGAGGAAGGTTTAAGTGGCAAAATCAACAAAGGAGATTAAGCGGCAAAATCTGATGGATGGAATTAAAATAGTTTACTTGTCTATTTAAGAGACTAGGATTTCATGATGAAATCATGCCGAAAGAAGGAGACTATAGAGATATCACATGAACAAGCTTCATGCATGCCTGATCAATTTGGTTAAGGAGAACCGAACTGCAGAGATTACTGAGCATCAGAAAGCTATAGCTGAGAGAGAGTAAGTTACTAAATATTGATTGAAACATATTTGATATATTGATCAGAGGATTTGAATGAGCTTAACATAGATCTGATAATCTGCAATTGAAGTTGTGTTGTAATCAGATCACCTGCTATTACATTTTAACCATTGAAAATAGATAAATCTCTTAACAAAGTAGACTAGAAAGTCTTGTAATGTCATTCATAGAGTGTACATTTGTTATCATATCAACCCCATAGTGAATGCTGGTTAGATGATAACAATTGTTATAAAATCCTCTAACAAGGTCACACCTCATAGTGTGTTTGTAACCTTTAATAGGGTTGGGTCTTCACCGACCTCACTTTAGAAGAGTGAACAATTTTTGGGTTGCCGGTCCCAGGTGGTTTTTCCCTTTACATGGTTTCCATGTTAAATCTATTGTGTGATGTGTTGACTGTGATGTTTTTTTGTTGTCATACTTTACATGTTGCATATTGGATTTGATCAGTAATCACTAAATGTTATTAACTGGTAATTGGTAAAAGAACAGACAACATACTATTTTAATGTTATTAACTGGAAATCGATAAAAGCACAGATAGAATACTATTTTATGTTACCGAGCTGTAGATATTTTAGTAAATTGTTTTTGGATATAGATTTTGTGATTGGGACTATGGATAACTGATTCACCCCCTCTCAGTTATTCTAACAAAGGATGATCTTCTCTTGTGTGTTGTCCATCTTGCCACTAACTTTTGTTTCTAATCCATGGGGTCCTTTGTTTATGTTGGTGGTGTATTTGTCTTTGATTGATGTAAAATGGAATATATGTGTTAGTTGCAAAATCTCTGTTTGAGAAATCATCTTATGGGCTGACAACATTACATTATATATGATCATGCTTTATTTTTTTTGACAATAGAGCCTCGATAATTTAACCATGTTGAAGGTGCCTCATTTTATTGTTTGGCCAAGTGACTTCTATTGCTATGTTTCATTCATTATTAGATGATTGATTTGCATCCTACATTCCATATTTATTTTTATCTAGGTCCAGTTTTATGGTACACATAAGGGTTGTTACTAGATAAGGTTAATTGTTGTTTCATTAACATGATTTCTATTTTGTCTTGGAAATTCATTTGACTTAATTTTTCTATTATCTCCCATTATTCTAATGATATATTCTCATCTTTGTAACCATTTTTTTATATTAAGCCACTCTTTCAAGTAGCCATTAGAGCCAGTTGCATTTTTTTAAAAGTTTCTAGAGCCTTTTCCACAAATCCATTTAGTTCATAGCCTGCAATCATTGTAGTCCATGAGACCACATTTATTTGAGGCATTTTGTCAAACATTTGATGTGCCTTGTCTATCCTTCCACATTTTGCATACATGTCTACTAGGGAGCTGGTAACTATAACATCTAACAAATATCCCTCTTCCATTATCTTTTGATGAATGTCCATACCCTATTCCAAAGCTCCCATTTTGACACAGACAGGAAGGATGCTGGAAAGGGTTGTGGCATTTGGCTTTACACCTGCCAACTACATTTGTTTGAAAGCTTCTAAAGCATTTTCAACATATCCATTTTGTGCATATCCTCCAATCATTGTAGTCAATGAAACCACTATTAGGAATGAATGAAAAGTGTTTTGGCAGTCATTCTGTAGCAGTTGTTGTTGCATTCATCACTTGGATTGTCATTGATGTCAACATAGTGATATTTTGGATATTAGCAGGAAAGTAGGTATAGTTTTGTTTTGCACACATGTTGTATTGTAGATTGGATTTTGTGTAGTTAATGGTATGTTCTTTGGTGTGTTATTAACCTATGGTTAACAATGCAAAAATAAATTCATTCATTTGTAAGAGTTATGAGCATTTTGGTGAAAGCAGTGTTTAGACAGTGTTTCTGTGTAGCGATGTTCAGAAATTGGAGGATATCTCTTAGATGGGATGGAATCTAATTTTGTGCCATTAAAGGGATGTTGAAGACTCATTAATGATGATGTGGTTCACAATGCAAACTTCGAGGACATGTTTGGAGAAAGTTACAGTAACTGGAAGCAGACAGTTTTATGTGAATTCTGTGTGTAGCGTGTATAATTTATTATTTTGTAATTGAGGACTGACTCATTTGTAATTATTTGAGTTTGGTATATATGAAGGAATTTTTTCCTTATTTTAATGTGTACTATGAAGATTGTGATGTGAATATATGCATGAAGTGAAGAAAAGAGCTAATTCAGTGATGAAGGAAGACTTGTGAGTACAGAGATCTGGAATTGTGATCTTGTGTAGTAGAGAGTGCAGTTTGGCATAGTGTGAAGGAGGTAACATATTTCATATTATTCTATTGAATAATTCTAAGATCTTTTGGACAGTGGGTTCAGAGATCTTGCCTTGAAGCTGTTTGGGCAGTGGGTCCTTCTGTCTTCCATAAACTCTTAACCGGGTTAGAATCTTTTAACAGGGATTCAAAATCTCCTAACAGGGATTCATATGTACTGAATGTATTTCATAAGACTCCTAATAGGGTCCATCCTCTAACAAGGAAATTTCATATTAGTGCATCATTTTGTGGACATCATTCCCACCGGGGTTTACTCTTTTCAAGAGGTTCCCTAGTTAACATATCTTATGTTATTGTCAATTGTGTATGATTATCTTTCTATGGTTGATCAGTACATTGATTATATTGTTTAAAGTAGTTGAATGGATAAATTATCTGATAATTGATTCACCCCCCCCCTCTCAGTTATCTTGGGGATCTTTACTTTCTAACAATTGGTATCAGAGCAGCAAGTCCTTGAAAGAAAAGTTTAACAACTTAAGGAGATCCATGGCGAATTTTAGAAAAGAAAGCCCTAAGTTTGATGGAGTAAATTTTGATAGATGGAAAGAAAAGATGAAGACACATCTATTGTGTTTAGGAACAAGTTATTGGTTGATTAAAAAGAATGAGAAGACTATCATTGAGGAAGACAATCTAGAGGCAGGAACTAAAGATGAACTAGATCTATTCATGTGTAACATACTTGCAAGAGAAGCACTTTTGTCAGCACTATTGGAGAATAAATATAGTTAGGTAAGATGTTTGAAAACATCTCATGTAATTTGGAAAGCTTTACATTCTACTTTTGAAGGTGATGAACATGCAAAGAAGGCTAGATTACATAATTGGCTTTGTGCATTTGAAGATATTAGAATGATGGAAGATGAATCTATTAGAAGCTATATTGGTAGGATGTCTAAGATTGTGACAGGAATAAAGTCTTGTGGAGGTGATAAGACAGAGAATGAAGTGATATGGAAAATTATGAGAACTTTGACACCAGTATTCAAGCAGATAACACAGATGATTGAACAAGTGATACCTTGTACATCAAAATTTTCAAGAGAGACTCTTCTTGGAAGATTAGAAATAGCAGAGATGAACTTGAGATTATCAAGAGAGCTACCTAGAATGGAAACAACATTCAGTGCTCTTAGCATCAGACCTACAAGAAGTACTAGTGTGAATGGAGATTATGCCAACAGTAGTAGATCTGAGGAAGATAAGAAGATTAAAGAAGGTATTGCATTACTTGTAAAAAAAGAACCAGATGGTAAGAAAATCTTTAAATGTTGGACTTGTCAAGAATATGATCATTTTGCATCTAAATGTCCTAAAAGAGTTAAGAAGTATAGAAGCAACTTTAAACCTAGGAGATCTAAAGAATTTTATTATGCAAATGATGAAGATTTTGAAGCAGGAATTGAAAAAAATTTAAGTGACAGTGATAATGATAACTTTGAGGAAATAGGATTTGTAGCAATTAAAGATGAAAGTTCTGAATCTGATAAAAGGGAAGAAAAAGCATTAGTTTCACAAGTTGAAAAGAAATCTGATTGGATTATAGATAGTGGTTGTTCACATCATATGACTGGAGATAAAAGAAAGTTTGTTAAGTTAGATAATTATGATGGAGGAATTGTTAGGGTTGGTAACAATGCACCTTGTTTGATTAAGGGTATAGGATCTATTACTCTTGATGGAAAGACTAACACTGATGATTTTTACTTTGTTGATGGATTAAGACATAATCTACTAAGCGTTGGACAATTGGCTGATAAGGGTTATCAAGTTTGGTTTTTTGAGAAAACTTTTGTGATAAAAGATAAAGATGGAAATCTGATTGGAAAAGGATCCAGAACCAGAGGTAATGTATTTCAGTTGAATCCTATTGAGATGACATGTTTGATAACTAGGATTGATGACCGTTGGTTATGGCATAAAAGGTTTTGTCATATAAACTTTGATAATATTGTCAAGGTGAGCACTGCACTTGCGGTAAGAGATTTACCTAGAATTATGAAACCTACTAACATGATTTGCAAAGAATGTATGCTGGCAAAGAAGAAAAGGAGTTCATTTCCCAATAAGAAGTTCACATCGGCAAAGAAGTTGGAGATTGTTCATACAGACTTGAGTGGTCCTACTAGGACTAGAGGATTCTATGGTGAAAGGTATTTTATGATTCTTGTTGATGATTTTACAAGAATGATGTGGATTGCATTTTTGAAAGAAAAATCTGAAGCATTTGATAAATTTAAGATCATGAAAAGCAAAATTGAGAATGAATCTGGAATGAAGATTAAGTGTCTAAGATCTGATAGAGGTGGTGAATTTACATCTAGAGAGTTTAACACCTTTTGTGAAATGAATGGTATTAGGAGACAACTTTCAGCCCCTAGAACACCAAAACAAAATGGTATTGCAGAAAGAAGAAATAGGTCAATAACTGAAGTAGCAAGAGCTATGTTGTTTGAAAATGATTTGGCTAAAACTTTTTGGAGAGAAGCAGTGAACACAACAGTATACACTATGAACAGAGTACAAATCAGAGAAGATACAAACAAGACACCTTATGAATTATGGTTTGGACATACACCCTCAGATAAGTATTTTAGAATTTTTGGAAGTAAATGTTATATTAAAAGAGATGATGATATAGGAAAGTTTGATCCTAGAAGTGATGAAGGAATATTTCTTGGATATTCTTTAAAAAGTAAAGCATATAGATGTTATAACAAAAGAACTAAGACTATTGTTGAAAGTGCAAATGTAAAAGTTGATGAGAAGTTTAAAATTTAGGAAAGAATGCTTGATTATGAATCTGATGGAGAAGCACAACCTCAGCCTAACACTGAAAATGCAGAATTATTTTTTGAAACTAATAGTGATTTGCTGAATGAAAGTCATACTGAAGAAGACAGAGAAGAAAATAGAGAAGAAAACATAGAAGAAAATAGAGAAGAAAGCAGAGAAGAATCTACAATTGGAACAAGATCAGTAACTATGACACCTAACAGGTATCCTTCAAGACATCACCCTATTGAGAAAGTTATTAGAAGTTTAGATAGAGGAGTTTTGACTCAGAATAAGGTACATTTATGTTTGATTTCTCAAATTGAACCTAAGACTACTAATGAAGCTTGTAAAGATGAACATTGGATCAATGCGATGAAAGAAGAACTAGAGCAGATTGAAAAAAACAAGACATGAGAATTGGTCCCTAGACCTGAAGACAAGAATGTGATTGGAACAAAGTGGGTATTCAGAAACAAGATGAATGAACAAGGAGAAGTGATAAGAAACAAAGCAAGATTGGTATGTAAAGGATATTCACAACAAGAAGGAATTGACTATGAAGAAACTTTTGCACCTGTGGCCAGACTTGAAGTAGTGAGAATGTTTCTAGCATATGCAAATTACAAGAAATTCAAAGTGTATCGGATCGATGTGAAGTCAGCATTTTTGAATGGTGAATTGGAAGAAGAAGTCTACATTGAGCAGCCTGAAGGTTTTCCTTTGACACAAGAAGGAGATATGGTATGTAAGTTAAAGAAAGCTTTATATGGATTAAAACAAGCACCTAGAACCTGGTATGCAAGATTAAATAAGTATTTATTGAAATTAGGATTTATAAAAGGAACAGCAGATAGTAACTTATACAAAAAAGAAATTGAGAATGGTTTGTTGGTTATAGTTATATTTGTTGATGATATTATCTTTGGAGGAGAAGATGAAGCTAGTGACAAATTTGCAGATGAAATGAAGACTGAATTTGAGATGAGCATGATTGGAGAAATGAAATATTTTTTGGGATTACAGATAACACAAAGAAAGGAGGGTATATTTGTAAGTTAGACTAAGTATTTAAATGAATTATTGAAAATATTTGGAATGGAAGATTCTAAACCTATTGGAACACCTATGGTAACCAGACATAAGTTATCTAGCAAAGACGAGACACCAGACGTTGAGCAGAAAAAGTATAGATCTATGATTGGAGGATTACAGTACTTGACACATACAAGAACTGATATAGCACATTCAGTGGGGATTGTAGCAAGATTTCAAGCAGAACCTAGAGAATCACATTATGCAGCAGTAAAGAGGATACTGAGATATCTGAAAGGAACAATGGATTATGGATTATGGTATGAGAATTATGATGATTTTACCTTATGTGCCTATACTGATGCAGATTGGGGAGGCAGCGTTGATGACAAGAAAAGCACCAATGGTGGAGCCTTTTTTCTTGGAGGTAAATTGGTCTCTTGGCTAAGTAAGAAGAAAAATTGTACTTCACAAAGCACAATAGAAGCAGAATATGTTGCAACAGCAAATAATTGTAATCAGATTATTTGGATGAAGCAGATGTTGAAAGATATTGGAATAAAGTTTAATGAGCCTATTGTTATACATTGTGACAACACAAGTATAGTGAGTATGTCAAAAAATCCTATTTTACATTCTAAGACTAAACATATTGAGATCAAGTATCATGTTGTAAGAGAGAAAGTTGCAGAAAAAGAAGTAAGGTTGGAGTACATAAGTACAAAGGAGCAGATAGCAGATATATTTACAAAGCCTTTACCTAAGGATACATTTGTGTATCTGAGAGGTATGCTTGGGGTTATGCCCCAACCTATTTTTGATAATTGATGTAGATGGTTGCATTCATCCAGTGGTATATGAGCCCTATCTTTCTTCTGGATTGGATGTTGGAACTTCCTCTATGGGGGAGTTTATGAGCTGAGTCATGAGGACTCCTGTTATTATATTTTTTTGAAAAGTATCTTTTGACATTAAGTTGTTGTTGACTTAGTGATGGAATTTCTACCATTGATGTCAATGGGGGAGAGATATACATGAAAAAAATTGTGGATTGTATGAGAAAGATGAATAGGAAAACGAAGCAAGATTTGATTTAATATTTTGCAGTGATGTTGTAGTATTGGATTTTTGGAACATTGGATGTTTTTCATCTATGTTGCCATCAATGCAAATGGGGGAGGTTGTTAGGAATGAATGCAAAGTGTTTTGGCAGTCATTCTATAGCAGTTGTTGTTGCATTCATGACTTGGATTGTCATTGATGTCAACATTGATATTTTAGATATTAGCAAGAAAGAAGGTACAGTTTTATTTTGCACACATGTTGTATTGTAGATTGGATTTTGCAAAGTTGATGGTATGTTCTTTGGTGTTTTATTAACCTATGGTTAATAGCACAAAAAGAAATTCATTAATTTGTAAGAGTTATGAGCATTTTGGTGAAAGCAGTGTTTAGACAGTGTTTCTGT
The DNA here is from genome assembly GCA_027943335.1 of Chamaecyparis obtusa. Lineage (NCBI taxonomy): Eukaryota > Viridiplantae > Streptophyta > Pinopsida > Cupressales > Cupressaceae > Chamaecyparis > Chamaecyparis obtusa. Next base: position 155,859 of record BSBK01002918.1, read on the forward strand.
GTAGCAATGTTCAGAAATCGGAGGATATCTCTTAGCTGGGATGGAATCTGATTTTGCACAGTTAAAGGGATGTTGGAGAATCATTAATGATGATGTGGTTCATAGCACAAACTTTGAGGACATGTTTGGAGAAATTTACAGTAACTGGAAGCGGACAGTTTTATGTGAATTCTGTGTGTAGCTTGTAGAATTTATTATTTTGTAATTGAGGACTGACTCATTTGTAATTATTTGAGTTTGGTATATAAGAAGGAATTTTTTCCTTATTTTAATGTGTACTATGAAGATTGTGATGGGAATATATGCATGAAGTGAAGAAAAGAGCTAATTCAGTGATGAAGGAAGACTTGTGAGTACAGAGATCTGGAATTGTGATCTTGTGTAGCAGAGAGTGCAGTTTGGCACAATGTGAAGGAGGTAACATATTTCATATTATTCTGTTGAATAATTCTAAGATCTTTTGGACAGTGGGTTCAGAGATCTTGCCTTGAAGCTGTTTGGGCAGTGGGTCCTTCTGTCTTCCATAAACTCTTAACTGGGTTAGAATCTTTTAACAGGGATTCAAAATCTCCTAACAGGGATTCATATGTACTAAATGTATTTCATAAGACTCCTAATAGGGTCCATCCTCTAACAAGGAACTTTCATATTAGTGCATCATTTTGTGGGCATCATTCCCACCGGGGTTTACTCTTTTCAAGAGGTTCCCTAGTTAACATATCTTGTGTTATTGTGCAATTGTGTATGATTATCTTTCTATGGTTGATCAGTACATTGATTATATTGTTTAAAGTAGTTGAATGGATAAATTATCTGATAACTGATTCACCCCCCACCCTCTCAGTTATCTTGGGGATCTTTACTTTCTAACAACCACATTTCTTTGAGTTATTTTTTTTGAACAGTTTACGTGCCTTGGCCATGCTTCCACATTTTGCATACATGTCTCCCAAGGCACTTGCAACTACAATATCTGACAAAACCCCCCCTTCCATTATCCTTTGATGGATGTCCATACCCTGTTCCAAAGCTCCCATTTTGGCACAAACTGGAAGTATGTTAACAAAGGTTATGTAATTTGGCTTTACATCTGTGAATTGCATTTGCTTAAAAGTTTTAAGAGCCTTTTCAAAAAATCCAGTTTGAATATATCTTGCAATCATGGCATTCCATGAGACCTCATTTCTTTGAGGCATTTTGTGAAACAGTTCACATGCCTTATTTATGCTTCCACTTTTGGTGTACATGTCCACCAGGGTAGTTGCAACCACAACATTTGGAGAAAATCCTCTATCCTTCATGCTTTGATGGATATCTATGCCCTGTTGTAGAGCTCCCATTTCAACACATGTTGTAATCATGTTGGCATATGTGAATTGATTGGGTTTGAAACCTATTCATTGCATTTGGTGAAATAGTACGACTGTCTCATGAGGATACCCATGTCTTTGGTATGCATAAATATTCATATTCCATGAGACGTTGTCTCATTCTTCAATTTGGTCAAACACTTTAAGTGCATCCACCAGGCTTCTGCACCTATCATACATGTTTATAAGCTTATTCTAAAACCTTGTAGAAAATCTAAATTGCTTGGGAATGATGAAAGAGTGAATGTTTTTTCTTTGTGTTAAAGGGAATTTTTGAGATTCTAGGTTTGCGACAATTGAAGATATGAAAATAAGGCTCCATCAGGTTTTTGTGTAGTGAGTAGAATGTGCAGGGCTTCCTTCAACTGTCCCTCTTTACATAATGGTTTGAGATTGATGTAAGTTGTGGATATCAATATAATTGTACGAATGTTATTCAATTGACCATAATGATATTATAAGTAAGTCGAGAAGCATTTCCACTCTCACTCACTGACTTGGTTCCTTGTTGTATAAATTATCTCTTTCAAAGCAATGGCTGAATTTTATTGTTGAGGTTTTTGTTCGAAATGCTACTATAGCAGTGGACCCTTCATAACATATTCAACTTCCATTTCAACTGTAAACCATTTTGAATAGGGTTTCTTCTAAATTTGACAACACCAAACCCTCCTGTCCCGCTACCAACAATGGAAGAAATCCCCCAATACATGCATTCATTGAGTTTTCTTGTTTAAGAAGTGGATTAGCAATAAAAATCAACTAAACCTTTATTAAGAATTCATCATATTAGATAAAGTATGTTTAAGAATTGTTGGGACTAGTCCTTTGGCTTGTATTAAAAAGAATAGAATTTTCAGCATATTATTATCATTCTACTTCTTTGTTGTAAACATGCCATTGGTTCAGTTTTGTAATTTATTTTTTGTTGTAAACATGCCATTGGTTCAGTTTTGTAATTTTTTTTCAAGAACAATCTGGCTAGTCACTGTCTACACAATACCAATTACTCCTTTGGTATCACAAACAAAAAAAACAACAAATTTCTTGCATAAACAAGTAAAAATAATGCATGGAAATGTTCCTAAGTTACCACCAAGCAAAGATCACATTATAAAATTTCAAATCAATACAATGGTGTTTCGACTGTACCTACGGGACAATGTACTCCAAAATTGTAGAGAAATTATGTGTACTCCAAATAGACTTCCCTCTACAAAGAACTGACTAGAATCTATTAACCAACCTTCTAACTGTCAAATCATTATGGTTTCAAATCAATTACCTATCAACGTATCCCTTGCGAGAGAGAGAATCCAAACACATAAAGAACATGCACATAAACACAACAACTAAAAAACTTAAATGGAATACACCAAGAAGTACCAAATGATGAATTCTCAATTGTTGTAATGGCAAAGCAATATCAGAACCCTCCATTTCTAGAACTTGATTTTTCTATAGTCCTAATGATTTTTCTTATTTCTTGTCTGTGCTTGGTGACAAGATTTTAAACATTGTTGACATACTTAAATGAAATACATAATACCAAATGATGAATTCTCAATTGTTGTAAAGGCAAAGCATCAGAATAGTCCATTTCTAAAATTTGATTGTGTATAGTCTTAATTATTTTTCTATAGTCCTAATGATTTTGAAAATTGTTGACAAAGAGTTTCTTTTTTTTATTATAGTATAAATGATTTTTCGATAGTCGTAATGATTTTTCTTATTTCTTGTCTTTTTTCCCTTTTTGATTTCCTATGTCTGTGCTTCATGACAGGATTTTGTCACCTTCTTTTGATGGTATATTTCATTCACTCTATGTGGAATACTATTTTGTTCACTAGTTTATTTTAGCTTGATATTTCTTTCATTTTTCATATACACAGAGACTACACATGTTGATAAAAAAATGAGCTATTTGATTTAGGTTTACTTTTCATTAGTGTAAATGGTTAATATTTCTAATGGTACTCCTTGGTGTATTCTATATAAAAATAATCATATAAAAATAATAAATATAGTAACGATGGTGTGGTACATTATTAATATAGGCTCAATGACTCTTGTCAATGTGGTGGTGGGTAGTACGTGTTTAAGACTTCACGGACACAGAACAACCCTGGATGATAATTTTGGTGCTGCCCAAATAGAAAAAAGGTTGCTAATGTGTATATATTTAATGTTTCTAATGTAAATACTATTCATTATATTATAAGAACTAATGTAGACTAGGCATCACAGGGAAATAATGGCTGTGGATAGTTTAGTTGGGTTGATGACAAATCATCTGCATCTATCCGCCCATATCCACTTATCCGCGATGAAGGATTTGAGTAAAAAATGTGTCAGACTAGGGCAAATGCTGAAATTATATTTTTACAATGCCTTTTGTGTATTGTAATCACATATCTTTGTTGCAACCATATGTGGAGATGAGCTTTGGAATTAGTCAGTTTAGTATTTTCATATTGTAAATAATATTTTAATATGGATATGGGGTAACTTCTCTTTGCCTCAAGTGTGCATATATATGGTTTGCATATTTTTTTACAATAATTCTTTATGTTTAGGGCTCAGGTGAGCCCCAATCTATTATCAATCACATGATTTAACGTATAGTATTTTCTTGGTTATTCCATTTGTTCCTTGGTACATCAATTTGACCACACCCACTCCACTTCACATGGATGTCTTTGAAATAGACTCCTAACTATAATAAACTGATTGTAACTACTAACTAACCTTATAAAACAACAACAACTAAGAATGATCACTTGCCAACATTTACTGAATACAAGGTCCTTGAGAGATCAATCAATCGGGATGAGTGGACAAGGATGATGAGATGGGGGAAGTGGAGTTGAATCTTGATGAAAAGGAAGCTCTGGCTACAATTAGGAAGAATAAGAAGATTCTTATCATCGAACATAGATTGAAGAAGAGTACTCCAGAGAGAAAGCCTACTATACCAAGGAAGTTTGACAAGAACAAGGAATATGGATTAAATAGAATGGGAAGACATCTTTCTAGCCTGGGCTTGGATCCTTCGACAATTAGCTTGATAATAAATGAAGTAGATGAGAGTTGAGCAATTAGCTTCCCAAGAAAAATATCATAAATGAACTATGTGTACTCAAATTCTTGTGCCCTCTACGCATGCCTAAATGATATATTTGAAACAAAAAGGGTAAATTTAGCCTTACCCTTATTGTTTCAAATATATCATTTGGCTATGCATAGAGGGAACAAGAATTGGGGTAAACATTGTTAGGAATGAATGCTAAATATATCCTATGGAGGAGTATTCACATCCATTCTGTAGCAGTTGTTGCATTCATGACTGTGATTGTCATTAATGTCAACACACTAATCTACTGAAGATTAGCAGAGAAGCAGACAATGTTTGATTTAGCACACTTGGGATATTGAAGATGATGCTATGTGAAGTTGAGGACTTACTCTATGATGTTCTATAAGATTTTGGTTAAAAGCGTAGACAGAAATTCATTTATTCATGACATTTATAAAGAAATTAGTGGAAGCAGTATTCAGGTAGTGTTCTTGTGTAGTGGTTTGTGGAAATTAGATGATATCTCCTAATCAAGATTTAATCTAATCATGCATAGTTATGAGGTAGTAGAAGACATGTTGATAGTGATGTGGATGTGAGTGCAAGATCTAAGGTCACATGAGTGAAGAATTATCTAAATTGGAAGCTGACAGTTTTGTGTAATTTTTATGTAACATGTGGAAAATTTTATTTTGTAAATTGTATGCCGACTCATTTGTAATTACTTGAGTGTGGTATAAAGGAAGGAATGTATTCCTTGTTTTAATGTAAGAATGTAAAATTTAATTGTAAAGATTGTGAAAGCAAATTTGTTGAAAGAGGATATGCGAAGTACAGAGATCTGGTATTGAGATCTGAAGAAGCAGTTGATATGATTTGGTACGGTCAAAGAAGGAGTATTAAATTATTGAGATTAGTAATCTTTTGGTATTATTCTATTGAGTAATACAAAGATCAATTGGATAGTGAGTTTAGTGATCTTACCCTAAAGCTGTTTGGGCAGTGGGTCCTTCTATCTTCCATAACTCCTAATAAAGTTAGAATCTTTTAGTAGGGATTCAAAGTCTCCTAATAGGGACTCATATGTACTGAATGTATTTCATAAGACTCCTAATAGATTCCATCCTCTCACAAGGAACTTTCATATTAGTGCATCTTTTGTGGGCGTCATTCCCACCGAGGTTTACTCTTTGATCAAGAGGTTCCCTAGTCAACATATCTTGTGTCATTGTGATATTGTGCATGTATATCTTTATATGGTTTTTAGTTACATTACTTACATGGTTAAAATATATTGAAGTTGATAAAATTTATATTTGTCTGGTAACTGATTCACCCCCCCCCCCCTCTCAGTTATCTTGGTGGACTTTACTTTCTAACTATTGGTATCAGAGTAGTAGGTACTTGGAGGAAAAATTTAACAACTTAAGGAGATCCATGGTGAATAATTTCAAGAAAGAAAGCCCTAAGTTTGATGGAGTAAATTTTGACAGCTGGAAAGAAAAGATGAAGACATACCTACTTTTTTAGGACTAGGTTATTGGTTAGTTACAAAGAATCAGAAGACTATCATTGATGAGGATAAAATTGAAGATTGTAAAAATGAAGAGAGAGATATATTCATGTGTAACATACCTTCCAGAGAAGCACTTTTGTCAACACTTCTAGAAAATGAGTACAGTCAGGTAAAATATCTAAAGACATCTCATGAAATTTGGTTAGCTTTACAATCTACTTTTGAAGGTGATGAACATGAAAAGAAAGTCAGATTACATAATTGGATATGTGCATTTGAAGACATAATAATGATGGAAGATGAATCTATTAGAAGCTATATTGGTAGAATTTCAGAGATTGTTGCAGGTGTAAAATCTTGTGCAGGAACCAAGACAGAGAATGAAGTGATATGGAAAATTTTGAGGACATTGAATCCTGCATTTAAGTAGACAACACAGATGATTTAACAAGTTATACCTTGTACTATGAACTTTACCAGAGAAATTTTAGGAATGAATGCTGAATATTTTTCAGCCATTCTATAGCAGTTGTTGTTGCATTCATGACTATGATTGTCATTGATGTCAACACAGTGATCTACCAGAGACTTGCAGAGAAGCAGACAGTGTTTGGATTAGCGCACATGGGTTATTGTAGTTGGAGCTATGCGATGTTGAGGATATACTCTTTGATATGTTATATGTTTATGGTTAAGAGCGCAGATAATAATTTATTTATTCATGGAAGTTGTGAGCATTTTGGTGGAAGCAGTATTTAGGTAGTGTTCCTGAGTAGCGGTTTGTGGAAATCGGATGATATCTCCTAATTGGGATGGAATTTTTTTTTGCATAGTTAAAGGAAAGTGGAAGACACATTTTTAGTGATGTGGATGAAAATGCAAATTTTGAGGTTGCACAAGTGAAGAATTATTGTAATTGAAAGCCGATAGTTTTGTGTAATTTTGATGTAGCATGTGGAAACTTTTATTTTGTAATTGGATGCCGACTCATTTGTAATTACTTGAGTGTAGTATAAAGGAAGGAATGTTTTTCCTTATTGTAATGTGGATTTATATTGATGTAAGCATGAAGTGAATAAAAGAGCTAATGTAATTGTGAAAGCAAATTTGTGAAGGAAGACATGCGAGGTACAAAGATCTGAAATTGAGATCTGGTGTAGCAGTGAGTGTGGTTTGGCACAATTAGAGAAGAGGTAACATATTGTTGAGATCAGTAATATTTTGGTATTATTCTATTGAGTAATACAAAGATCAATTGGATAGTGTGTTCAGTGATCTTACCCTGAAGCTATTTGGGCAGTGGGTCCTTCTATCTTCCATAACTCTTAACAGGGTTAGAATCTTTTAACAAGGATTCAAAATATCCTAATAGGGATTCATATGTACTGAATATATTTTATAAGACTCCTAATAGAGTCCATCCTTTGACAAGGAATATTCATATTAGTCCATGTTTTGTGGGCACCATTCCCACCAGGGTTTACTTTTTGATCAAGGGGTTCCCTAGTCAACATATCTTGTGTCATTGTGTTATTGTGTATGCATATCTTTCTATGGTTGGTAATTATATTTCTTACATGGTTTAATGCTATTGAAGTTGATAAAAGTTATAATTATCAGATAACTAATTCACCCCCCCCTCTTAGTTAACTTGGTGGACTTTACTTTCTAACAATTGGTATCAGAGCGAAAGGTCCTTGAAAAATAAGTTTAACAGCTTAAGGAGATCCATGGAAAATTTCAGAAAAGAAAGCCCTAAGTTTGATGGAGTAAATTTTGACAGCTGGAAAGAAAAGATGAAGACACACCTACTATGTTTAAGACTAGGTTATTGGTTGATTACAAAGAATGATAAAACTATAATTGAAGAGGACAATCTTGAAACATGTACTAGTGATGAGAGAGATCTATTCATGTGTAACATACTTGCAAGAGAAGCACTTTTAATAGCCCTTCTAGAGAATAAATATAGTCAGGTAAAATATTTGAAAAAATCTTATAAAATTTGGAAAGCTTTACACTCTACTTTTGAAGGCGATGAACATGCAAAGAAAGTTAGATTACATAATTGGATATGTGCATTTGAAGATATAAGAATGATGGAAGATGAATCTGTTAGAAGCTATATTGGTAGAATGTCAAAAATTGTTACAGGCATAAAATATTGTGGAGGAACAAAGATAGAGAATGAAGTGATAGGGAAAATTCTAAGGACATTGACTCCTGTATTTAAGAAGATAACATAGATGATTGAAAAAGTTATACCTTGTACTTTAAACATTACAAGAGAGACTCTTCTTGGAAGATTGGAAGTAGCAAAGATGAACCCAAGGTTATCAAGAGACTTTCCTAGAATGGAGACAACATTCAGTGCTCTTAGTGTTCTCCCTATTTTGTCAAGAAGCATCAGTGTGAGTGGAGATTATGCTGGGAGTAGCAGATCTAGAAATGAAGAAGACAGGAAGATTGAAGAAAGTATTTCCTTGCTTGTGAAGAGAGAATCAGATGGTAAGAAATTTTTTTAAATGTTGGACTTGTCAAGAATATGGTCATTTTGCATCTAAGTGTCCTAAGAGAGTTAAAAAGTATAGAAAAAATTTCAAACCTAGAAGATATAAGGAATGTTATTATGCTAATGATGATCTTGAAGCTAGTGTAGAGAGAACTCTAAGTGAAAGTGATATTGAGAATAATGATGACATAGGATTTGTAGCAATTAAAGAAGAGAATCCTGAAACTTATGTTAAGGAAGAAAAAGCCTTAGTTTCCCAAGTTGAAAAGAAAGTTGATTGGATTATAGATAGCAGTTGTTCACATCATATGATCGGAGACATGAAAAAGTTCATAACGTTTAACAATTATGATGGAGTTGTTAGAGTTGGAAACAATGCACCTTGTTTGATTAAAGGTATAGGATCTATTACTCTTGATGGAAAGACTAATATTGATGATGTTTATTTTGTGGATGGATTGAAACATAATCTTTTGAGTGTTGGACAGTTAGTTGATAAGGGATATCAAGTTTGGTTTACTGAGAAAACTTGTGTGATAAAGGATAAAGATGGAAATCTGATTGTAACTAGATCTAGAACCAGAGGTAATGTATTTTAGTTGAATCCTACTGAGATGACATGTTTGATTACTAAGATTGATAATAGTTGGTTATGGCATAGAAGGTTTTGTCATATAAACTTTGACAACATTGTGAAAGTGAGTACTACACTTGTAGTAAGGGATTTGCCTAAAATTATGAAGCCTACTAACATGATTTGCAAAGAATGTGTGATGGCTAAATAGAAGAGAAGTTCTTTTCCCAGTAAGAAGTTTACATCTGTAGAAAAGTTGGAGATTATTTATATAGATTTGAGCGGTCCTACCAGGACTAGAGGATTCTATGGAGAAAGGTATTTTATGATTCTTGTTGATGATTTTACAAGAAGGATGTGGGTTGCATTTCTTAAAGAAAAGTCTGAAGAATTTGATAAGCTTAGGATCATTAAGAATAAAGTTGAGAATGAATCTAGAATGAAGATTAAATATTTGGGATCTGATAGAGGTGGAGAATTTACTTCTAGAGAGTTTAACACCTTTTGTGAAGTAAATGGCATTAAGAGACAATTTTCAGCCCCTAGGACACTTGAACAAAATGGTATTACAGAAAGAAGAAATAGATCAGTGACTGAAACAACAAGAGCTATGTTATTTGAGAATGATTTGGTGAAGATATTCTAGAGAGAAGCAGTGAACACAATAGTGTATATAATGAATAGAATACAAATCATAGTAGACATAGATAAGACACCCTATGAATTATGGTTTGGACATGCACCCTCAATTAAGTATTTTAGAATTTTTGGAAGCAAATGTTATATAAAGAGAGATGATGATATTGGAAAGTTTGATCCTAGAAGTGATGAAGGTATATTTCTTAGATATTCTTTGAAAAGCAAAGCCTATAGATGTTACAATAAAAGAACTAAGACTATTGATGAAAAGAAAAATGTTAAAGCCACATGGGCATTCCCTACAATATTCTGTAGGACAAAGCTTTGAATCAATACCCAGATCTCTACCCAGAACTGCCTTAGACAACACTACGGGCCTTCTTTATATAGACATTTTCAACCGCCCGAGAAGGTTCCAGAAATTTAGTCCTTAGGGCTGACCAAACTTAGAAATATTTAATTTTTCAATTTATTACATCAAAGTCGGCTCAAAATAAATTTTGAAATCTGAACAAAATTTTTGAAGGAAAATTATTTTCCGCATTTCAGGTGGCCTAACTTCTGGAGACCATAAGTCATCACCAGTTGACCCGATTGATAACCCCATTTTGGAAAGGCCACGAAGCGCTCTACAAGCTTGACGTACAAGCGCCTGTCACCCAAATTTTTGACGTCATCCGAGGCCTCTAAAGCCTTCAAAACTGAGTTCAAAGTTTCTGTACCTTGCTGCCAATACTGAAAATCTTCAATATCTTCAAAACTAGACCTGATCTAGCCATGAAACTTTACTAGTAGGCTGATATGACTGAGATGAACCTCCACATGTAAAATCAAAACATTCTGAGATCATATGGCCAACTTACTAAAAATAGAAAGTTCCCATAAATAGAAACTCTACACAAGATAGCCCTTATTGAATACAAAAATAAAAATATTTTTGGGTGATGCAAGATTACTCTTACATCCAGGATACTCCTGCATCAGACACCTGGGGTAGTTTGAGAAGTGACCCCGTCACGTCTCAAGTGTGTAGAGGAAAACCAAGATGGTTAACCTCCTCCTTTGTCAGCCATGATGAATCTTCAATAGGTCATCCTTTCCACTTGACCAGATATTCTTCATATGTCCTGTTCCTTGTGCTTCTATTAACACGACTATCTAGTATATCCTCAATCTCATTGGTATTTGAACTAGTTGCTGGAATACTCCACTGTGCTATTGAGATCTCATCTTCAACACCTCCCTCATGATACTCTGTTAAATCTAAAATGTTAAAGATTGGTGAAATATTCAACTCAGTAGGCAATTCTACTTCATATGCATTTCCTAAATCATGCTTCTTCAGTATTTGACATGGCCCAAACTTCTTCATTTTCAATTTGTTATATGTACCAACTAGAAATTGCTCCTTCCGCAAATGAACCATGACTTCATCTCCAACTTGAAATTCCTTATGCCTCCTTTTCACATCTACCTTAGCCTTATATTGCACATTCATCTTGGTAATATACTTCCTCACCTCCTCATGGATGTTCTTCAAGTGTTCTGCAAAATCCTCAGCTTTAGCACTACTTATTTCTCCTTTATCCATCTTTCTCAACTCAGATGCATTTCTTGGACTACTTCCATATACAATCTGGAATGGTGATTTACCATTACTCCTATTGACAAAATTATTATATGAAAATTTTACCTGTGGTAAAATCAAATCCCATCCTGTTGGCTTATCTCCAACCAAAGATCTCAACAAATTTCCCAAACTCCTATTCACCACCTCTGTCTATCCATCAGTTTGTGGATGATGTGATGAACTGAACTTCAAATTTATCTTCAACTTCTTCCACAATGTACACCAGAAATATCCAATGAACTTAGTGTCCCTATCTAAAACTATACTCTTTGGCAAACCATGTAGTCTCACCACTTCTCTGAAAAATAATTCTGCTACATGAACAACATCATTAGTCTTCTTGTAGGGAATAAAATGTGCCATCTTTGAAAATCTGTCAACTACCACAAAAATTGAATCATATCCCCACTGTGTCCTTGGTAAACCAAGAAAAAAGTCCATACTGATATCCTCCCAAGGCTTCTCTGGTACAAGTAATGGCTGATACAACCCTGTATTCTGCTTCACTCCTTTCACCATCTAACAGTATTTGCAACTTTGTACAAACTTCTTGACATCTTGCTGCAACTGTGGCCAATAATAATTCTCACTAACCAAAGAAAGGGTTTTCTCACGACCAAAATGTCCATCCAATCCTCTACTATGCTTCTCCTTGATGAGATTCTCCCTTATAGAACTTCTTAAAATGTACAACTGACTCCCTTTGAATAGCATATCATCCTGAATGATGAAATCCAGCCACTTCCTCCTGTCTAGAGTAACAGGTTCTTTACAAGCTTTCCAAGCTTCATCAAAATCAGGATCCTCTGGATACAAATTCTTGAGTTCCTTGAATCCAACCACCTTAATCTACATCTCTATCAGCAATAGGTTCCTTCTTCTAAGAGCATCTACAACCCTGTTAGACTTTCCACTCCTATGTTTCAAAACAAATGTATAACTCTGCAAAAACTCAACCCATTTCAAATGCCTTTGATTCAAATTTCCTTGACTATTCAGATATTGCAAAGCTTGATGATCAATATACAAAACAAACTCTTTAGGAAGTAGATAGTGTCTCCACTTCTTCAATACCTAAACTATAGCATAAAATTCCTAATCATAAACAAAATATTTCCTCTTGGCATCATTCTAATTCTCACTGAAATAAGCAATAGGTTTACCTTCTTGACTCATAATAGCTCCTATTGCAGTACCACTAGCATCACAATCTACTTGAAACACCTTATTAAAATCAGGAAGTGCCAAAATAGGTTGTTTTGTAACCTTTTGTTTCAATAGTTTAAAACTCTTATTCGCCCCACTAGTCCACTTGAACACTTTTCTATCCCCTCTCATTTTTTTAGTCAAGGGTCCATAAATACCACTAAATTTTTTTGATAAACTTTCTATAAAAACTAGCCAAACCATAAACAAATCTTACCTCAGTAGCACTCCTTGGACTAGGCTATTCAAAGATAGCTTGTACTTTCTCTGGATCCATTTTCAGACCTTCCGATGCAACTACAAATCCCAAATACACTAATTCCTTCTTCACAAAACTGACTTCTTCAAATTAATCAACAATTTCTCATCTCTCATCTTCTCAAACACCATACGTATATGCATCATATGCTCTTCCAATGTCATACTAAAGATCAACATATCATCTAGGTACATAATGACAAACTTACCCAAAAATTCTTTTAGAACCTCATTCATGAGCCGCATGAAAGTGTTTGGTGCATTGGTTAGCCCAAAAGGCATGACTAACCACTCATACAATCCTTCCTTCATCTTCAAGGTAGTCTTCCATTCATCTCCTTCTCTGATCCGAATCTGGTGATATCCACTCTTCAGATCTATCTTTGAGAAATACACAGCTCCACTCAAATAATCCATAATATCATCTATTCATGGCAATGGAAACCTATACTTGATTGTGATCTTGTTTATTGCTCTAGAAGCTATACACATCCTCCATTCTCCATTCTTCTTTGGTGCTAATACTACTGGTACAACACATGGACTTAGGCTCTCCTGAATCAATCCCTTTTATAACAATTCATGTACTTGTCTATTCAACTCTTCACTTTCTACCGGAGTCATTCTGTGTGCTGCCTTGTTTGGAAAACTAGCTCTTGGAATCAAATCCATCTAATGAATGATCTTCCTTACCAGTGGTAATCCACCAGGTACATTATCAGATACAATATCTTGAAACTCATTCAACAAATCTACAACCTCTACAGGTACGTCCTCTACTTCCTCTTTACTAGCTTTTGGAATTAAAGAAAAACACACATGCTCATGCCTCATACCATTTAGGAATTTTTCTTCCATCAACAAAAGTTATTCTTGGATTACCACATACCTTTTCTTCGGTCTCCTTCAATGGCTTTAGCTTATGTCACACTCCATCCTTTCTCAGGGAATAGGTATTCACACGACCATCGTGTACAACACATTTGTCAAACTACCACGGCCTACCTAACAACATGTGACATGCATCCATAGGTATGATATCACATAGTACCTCATCATGGTACCTCCAAATCTTGAACTTTACTAGGGATTGTTCACTGACCATTACTTTGTGGTCAACTTGCACCCAGACAATCTGATATGGATGTGGGTGTTACTATCTCGTGAGCTTCAACTTTATCACCATCTCTTCTAACACCAAATTTTTAGTTCTTCCACTATCAATAATCAGATCACAACATTTACCCTCACACTTGCATCTAGTGCGAAATAGGCTCCTCCTTTGTTCAGGTTCATTCTCACCACTCTGCAAGACTCTTTTGTTAATCAATGTTTCTCCTCTTTTAGCATCTTTAGAATTTGATGATCTGACATCTTCATCTACATGTGCAACTTTGGCCTGGTCTTCATTCCTCCTATCTATCCTTCCTTGGTGTTGAGGACATTCAAATGCCCTATGACCTTATTCTCCACAGTGAAAACATGTTCCACGAAAGCCTCCTCTTCCTAAACCTTGTCCTCTTCCTCTTCCTCTCTGATCTCTATTGTTCTGATCTTGGAAATGATTGGAATTATTTCCTCTTTGATTTTGACTACTACTAGCCTCATCTTTCTTTTTTAGATCTTCATTTCAGCCTCCATATGACCATCCACCAGATCATCCACCATGACCTCTTCCATTTTGTCTACTCTCAAACTTCTTGTTCAACTTTTCCTCTACTTTTAGGGAAAACTGGTATGCCTCTTCAATACTATTCATTCAAACCAGATTCAATTCATCTTGAATGCTTGGCCTCAACCCATTAAGGTAATGAGAAACTTTATCCTTATCCACTTCTACATGCCCTATTTTGATGAGGATTCGATAGAACTCCTCTGTATACTCCTGAACAAATCTTCCTGCTTGCTTCAAATATTACATCTTCTTCAATAGGTCAAGCTCATAATCAACAGGAATTAACTGTTGCTTTAATTTATCCACCATCTGATCCCATCTTGTGATTTTCTCCTTTCCTCTTCTATTTTTCTCCAATTGAATCTCTTGCCACCAGATCTTTGCATAACCCTTCAATCTGGCCTTCGTGAATTTGACCCTATCAAGATCCTCAATATCTTCATACTCAAAATATTCTTCACATTCATTGATCCAGTCGATCAATTCTTTTGGGTTAAGATTTCTAGAAAATATCGAAACCTCAATCTTAGGTCTTTTCTCGATCTTGGAAATGGCCCAAAAAAGCCTTTCTTCTTCTCGATTCAAAATTTCACCTTCTTCTTCTTGATCATCATTTCCTTCTTTAGCTTCATCCTCACTTTCATCTCTGACATTAAGATTCATTCCTCTATGAATCTCTTCTTGCAATGCTTGCACTTGTCTCTAGAGTACTCTAACTGCAGGTGTTACAACACCAACTCTTCCGCCACATTCCCTTCATGGAGGCATTTTTACGATGCATACTGAAACCCTAACCATGGTCCTGGTGCAAACTACCTCATAGTCGGTGATCTGTTTAGACACTTTAGAACTTTTTCTCTGATACCACTTGATGAAGGGTGCTCCCCTTAATAACACAAACACATAACAGAAACAAAAAAACAACAACAATATGCAAGAACAAAAAATTGGCTTCTTATTATCTCCACAAATGTTGAATTACAAACTTTTAGAATTACAAAATGCAAAGCCACATGGGCATTCCCTTACAATATTCTGTAGGACAAAGCCTTGAATCAATACCTAGATCTCTACCTAGAACTGCCCTAGACAACACTACGCACCTTCTTTATATGGGCATTTTCCACTGCCTGATAAGGTTCCAAAAATTTAGTCCTTAGGGCCGACCAAACTTAGAATTATTTTATTTTTCAATTTATTACATCAAAGTCAGCTCAAAATAATTTTTGAAACCCCAACAAAAATTTTGAAAGAAAATTATTTTCTGCCATTTCAGGTGGCCCGACTTCTTGAGACCATAAGTCATCACCAGTTGACCCGATTGACTATTATAACCCCATTTTGGAAAGGCCACGAAGTGCTCTACAAGCTTGAATCTTGCAAGTACCTGTCACCCAAATTTTCAACATCATCTGAGGCCTCTAAAGCCTTCAAAACTAAGTTCAAAGTTTCTGTACCCTGCTACCAATACCAAAAATCTTCAATATCTTCAAAACTAGACTTGATCTAGCCATGAAACTTTACTGGTAGCTGATATGACTGACATGAACCTCCACATGTAAAATCAGAGCATTCCAAGATCATATGGTCAACTTACTAAAAATAGCAAGTTCCCATAAATAGTAGCTCTACACAAGATAGCCCTTATTGAATACAAAAATAGAAATATTTTTGAGTGATGCAAGATTGCTCTTACACCCAGGATGCTCCTGCATCAGACACCTGGGGTAATTTGAGAAGTGACCCCATCACATCTCAGGTGTGTAGAGGAAAATCAAGATGGTTAAACTTCTCTTTTGTCAGCCATGATGAATAGTCAACAGGTTGTCCTTTCCACTTGACCAGATATTCTTCATATGTCCTATTCTTTGTGCTTCTGTGAACACGACTATCCAGTATATCCTCAATCTCATTGGTATTTGAACTAGTTGCTGGAATACTCCACTGTGCTATTGTGATTTCATCTTCAACACCTCCCTCATGATACTCTGTCAAATTTAAAATGTTAAACATCGGTGAAATATTCAGCTTAGTAGGCAATTCTACTTCTTATGCATTTCCTGAATCATACTTCTTCAATATTTTACATGGCCCAAAATTCTTTATTTTCAATTTTTTATATGCACCAACTAGAAATCCCTCCTTCCACAAATGAACCATGACTTCATCTCCAACCTAAAATTCTTTATGCCTCCTTTTCACATCTGCCTTAGCCTTATATTGTGCATTCATCTTGTAATATGCTTCCTCACCTCCTCATGGATGTTCTTCAAGTGTTCTGCAAAATCCTCACCTTCAACACTACTTATTTCTCCTTTATCCATCTTTCTCAACTTAGATGCATTTTGTGGACTACTTCCATATATAATCTGGAATGGTGATTTACCAGTGCTCCTATTGACAAAATTATTATATGAAAATTCTGCCTGTGGTAAAATCAAATTTCATGCTGTTGGCTTATCTCCAACCAAACATCTCAATAAATTTCCCAAAATCCTATTCACCACCTCTGTTTGTCCATCAATCTATTGATGATGTGATGAATTGAACTTCAAATTTGTCTTCAACTTCTTCCATAATGTACGCTAAAAATATCCAACAAACTTAGTGTCCCTATCTGAAACTATACTGTTTGGCAAACCATGTAGTCTCACCACTTCTCTGAAAAATAATTTTGCTACATGAACAATATCATTAGTCTTCTTGTAGGGAATAAAATGTGCCATCTTTGAAAATCTATAAACTACCACAAAAATTGAATCATGTCCCCACTATGTCCTTGGTAAACCAAGAACAAAGTCCATACTGATATCCTCCCAAGGCTTCTCTGGTATAGGTAATGGCTGATACAACCTTGTATTCTGCTTCACTCCTTTCACCATCTGACATACTCTGCAACTCTGTACAAACTTCTTGACATCTTGCTGCAACTGTGGCCAATAATAATTCTCACTAACCAAAGAAAGGGTTTTATCATGACCAAAATGTCCAGCCAATCCTCTGCTATTCTTCTTCTTGATGAGATGTTCGCTCATAGAAATTTTTGGAATGCACAACTGACTCCCTCTGAATAGCATGTAATCTCGAATGATGAAATCTAGCCACTTCATCCTATCTAGAGTAATAGGTTCTTTACAAGCTTTCGAAGCTTCACCGAAATCAGGATCCTCTGGATACAAATTCTTGAGTTCCTTGAACCCAACCACCTCAATCTACATCTCTATTAGCAATAGTTGCCTTCTGCTAAGAGCATCTGCAACCCTGTTAGACTTCCCACTCCTATGTTTCAAAACAAATGTATAACTTTGCAAAAACTCAACCCATTTCAAATGCCTTTGATTCAACTTTCCTTGACTATTTAGATATTGCAAAGCTTGATGATCAGTATACAAAACAAACTCTTTAGGTAGTAGATAGTGTCTCCACTTCTTCAATGCCTGAACTATAGCATAAAATTTTTGATCATAAACAAAATATTTCCTCTTGGCATCATTCAACTTCTCACTGAAATAAGAAATAGGTTTACCTTCTTAACTCATAATAGCTCCTATTGCAGTACCACTAGCATCATAGTCTACTTGAAACACCTTATTAAAATCAGGAAGTGTTAAAATAGGTTGTTCTATAACCTTTTGTTTCAACAGTTTAAAACTCTTATCTGCCCCACTAGTCCACTTGAACTCTTTTCTATCCCCTCTCATTGTTTCGGTCAAGGGTCCATAAATACTACTAAAATTTCTAATAAAATTTATGTAAAAACTAGCCAAACCATGAAAAGATCTTACCTCAGTAGCACTCCTTGGACTAGGCCATTCAAGGATAGCCTGTACTTTCTCTAGATCCATTTTCAAACCTTCCGCTGAAACTACAAATCTGAAATACACTAATTCCTTCTTCACAAAACTGCATTTCTTCAAATTAATCAACAATTTCTCATCTCTTAGCTTCTCAAACACCATACGTATATGCATCATATGCTCTTCCAATGTCATACTAAAGATCAACATATCATCTAGGTACACAATGACAAACTTACCCAAAAATTCTTTCAGAACCTCATTCATGAGCTACATGAAAGTGCTCGGTGCATTGGTTAGCTCAAAAGGCATGACTAACCACTCATACAGTCCTTCCTTTTTCTTGAAGGTAGTCTTCCATTCATCTTCTTCTCTCTTCCAAATCTAGTGATATCCACTCTTTAGATCTATCTTTGAGAAATACACAGCTCCACTCAAACAATCCATAATATCATCCATTCATGGCAATGGAAACCTATACTTGATTGTGATCTTGTTTATTGCTCTAGAATTTGTAAACATCCTCCATTCTCCATTCTTCTTTGGTGCTAATGCTATTGGTACAACACATGGACTTAGGCTCTCTTGAATCAATCCCTTATGTAACAACTCATGTTCTTGTCTATTCAACTCTTCACTTTCTGTTGGAGTCATTCTATGTGCTGTCTTGTTTGGAAAAATAGCTCCTAGAATCAAATCCATCTGATGACTAATCTTCCTTACCGATGGTAATCCATCTGGTACATTATTAGATACAATATCCTAAAACTCATTCAACAAATCTGCAACCTCTACAGGTACATCCTTTACTTCCTCTTTACTAGCTTTTGGAATTAAAGCAAAACACACATGCTCATGCCTCATACCATCTAAGAATTTTCTTCCATCAACAAACGTTATTCTCGCATTACCACATACTTTTTCTTTGATCTCTTTCAATGGCTTTAGCTTATGTCACACTCCATCCTTTGTCAGGGAATAGGTATTTGCATGACCATTGTGTACAACACATCTATCAAACTGCCATGGCCAACCCAACAACATGTGACATGCATCCATAGGTATGATATCACATAGTACCTCATCATGGTACTTGCCAATCTTAAAATTTACTAGGGATTGTTCATTGACCATGACTTTGTGGTCATCCTACACCCAGGCAATCCGATATGGATGTGGGTGTTTCTATCTCATGAGCTTCAACTTTGTCACCATCTCTTCTGACACCAAATTGTTAGTGCTTCCACTATCGATAATCACATCACAAAATTTACCCTCATAGATGCATCTAGTGCAAAATAGGCTCCTCCTTTGTTCAGGTTCATTCTCACCACTTAGCAAGACTCTTCTATTAATCAGTGTTTCTCCTCTTTCAACATCTTCAGAATTTGATGATCTGGCATCTTCATCTACATGTGCAACTCTAGCCTGGCCTTCATTCCTCCTATCTATCCTTCCTTAGCATTGAGGACATTCAAATGCCCTATGACCTTCTTCTCCACAGTGAAAACATGTTCCATGGAAGCCTCCTCTTCCTGAACCTAGCCCTCTTCCTCTTCCTCTCTGATCTCTATTGTTCTAATCTTGGAAATGATTGGAATTGTTTGCTCTCTGATTTTGACTACTACTGGCCTTGTCCTTCTTTTTTAGATCTTTATTTTGGCCTCCATATGACCATCCACTAGATCGTCCATTGCGACCTCTTCCATTTTTTCTGCTTTCAAACTTCTTGTTCAACTTTTCCTCTACTTTTAGGGAAAACTGGTATGCCTCTTCAATACTATTCATTCGAACTAGATTTAGTTCCTCCTAAATGCTTGGCCTCAACCCATTAAGGTAATGAGAAAATTTCTCCTTATCCGCTTTTGCATGGCCTATTCTGATGAGGATTCGATAGAAGTCCTTTGTATACTCCTGAACAGATCTTCCTTCTTGCTTCAAACTTTACATCTTCTTCAATAAGTCAAGCTCATTATCAACAGGAATGAACTGTCACTTCAATTTATCCACCATTCAATCCCATCTTATGATTTTATCCTTTCCTCTTCTATACTCCAATTGAATCTCTTGCCACCACATCTTTGCATGACCCTTCAGTCTGGCCTTCATGAATTTGACCCTATCAGGATCCTCAATATCTTCATACTCAAAATATTCTTCACATTCATTGATCTAGTCAATCAATTCTTTTGGGTTAAGATTTTTAAAAAATGTCAGAACCTCGATCTTAGGTCTTTTCCCGATCTTGGAAATGGCCCGAAAAAGCTTTTCTTCTTCTTGATTCAAAATTTTGCCTTCTTCTTCTTGATCATCATTTCCTTCTTCGGCTTCATCCTCACTTTCATCTCTGACATTAAGATTCATTCCTCTATGAATCTCTTCTTGAAATGCTTGCACTTGTCTTTGGAGTGCTCTAACCTCAGGTGTTACAACATCAGCTCTTCCGCCATGTTCCCTTTGTGGAGGCATTTTTGTGATGCACGCTGAAACCCTAACCACGGTCCTGGTGCAAACTGCCTCACAGTGGGTGATCTATTTACACACTCAGGAACTCCTGCTCTGATACCACTTGATGAAGGGTGCTCCCCTTAATACCACAAACACATAACAGAAAAAAAGAAACAACAACAATATGCAAGAATAGAAAATTGGCTTCTTATTATATCCACAAATGTGGAATTACATACTTTCAGAATTATAAAATGCAAAGCCACATGGGCATTCCCTTACAATATTCTATAGGACAAAGCCTAGAATCAATACCTAGATCTCTACCTAGAACTGCCCTAGACAACACTACGGGCCTTCTTTATATAGGCATTTTCCACCGCCCGAGAAGGTTCCAGAAATTTAGTCCTTAGGGCTGACCAAACTTAGAATTATTTTATTTTTCAATTTATTACATCAAAGTCGGCTCAAAATAACTTTTGAAACCTGAACAGAAATTTTGAAGGAAAATTTTTTTTCGCCATTTCAGGTGGCTTGACTTTCAGAGACTAGAAGTCATCACAGTTGACCCGATTGACTATTATAACCCCATTTCATAAAGGCCACGAAGCGCTCTATAGGCTCAAATTGTGAAAGTGCCTGTCACCCAAATTTTTGACCTTATCTAAGGTGTCTAAAGCCTTCAAAACTAAGTTCAAAGTTTCTGTACCCTGCTGCCAATACTGAAAATCTTCAATATCTTCAAAACTAGACCTGATCTAGCCATGAAACTTTACTGGTAGGCTAATATGACTGAGATGAACCTCCACATGTAAAATTAGAACATTTCTAGATCATATGGCCAACTTACTAAAAATAGTAAGTTCCCATAAATAGCAGCTCTGGACAAGAGAGCCCTTATTGAATACAAAAACAAAAATATTTTAAGGTGATGCAAGATTGCTCTTACACCTAGGATGCTCCTGCATCATTTTCCTTTCGACTCAAGAATGAGACATGGTGTGCAAACTGAAGAAAGCATTATATAGACTAAAGCAAGCACCTAGAACTTGGTATGCAAGATTGGATAAGTATTTGTTAAAATTGAGATTTACAAAAGGAACAACTAATAGCAATTTGTACACAAAAGAAATTGAAATTGGTTTGTTGATTATAGTTATTTTTTTTGATGACATTATTTTTGGAGGAGAAGATGAAGATAGTGACAAATTTCCTGATGAAAGGAAGACTAAATTTGAAATGAATATGATTGTGAAATGAAATATTTTTTGAGATTATAGATAACACATCATAGTGATGGTATCTTTGTAAGTTAGACAAAGTACTTGAATGACTTGTTGAAAAGATTTGGAATGGAGAATTGTAAACCAGTTGGAACACCTATGGTAACTAGACATAAATTATCTAGCACAGATGAAACACCGATAGTTGAACAGAAGAAATACAAATCTATGATTGAAGGATTGCAGTACTTGACTCATATAAGACCTGATATAGGACACTTAGTTGGAATTATAGCAAGATTTCAAGTTGAACCCAGAGAATCACATTATGTAGCAGTGAAGAGGATACTGAGATATTTAAGAGGCACAATGGACTGTAGATTGTGGTATGAAAAATCTGATAATTTTTCCCTATGTGCATATACAGATGCTGATTGGGGAGGCAATGTTGATGATAAGAAGAGCACTAGTGGTGGAGCATTTTTCCTTGGAGGAAGATTGGTTTTTTGACTAAGCAAGAAGCAGAATTGTATCTCATAGAGCACAACAGAAGTAGAATATGTAGCAACAACAAAAAATTGTAACCAGATAATTTGGATGAAGAAAATGCTGAAGGATATTGGAATAAAGTTTTTTGTACCTATTGTCATACATTGTGACAACCCCAACATAGTTAGTATGTCTAAGAACCCTGTATTACATTCTAAGACAAAACATATAGAGATTAAGTATCATGTAGTAAGAGATAAAGTTGCTAAGAAAGAAGTCAGACTTGAGTACATAAGTACAAAGGAGTAGATAGACGACATATTTACAAAGCCTTTGCCTAAGGATACATTTGAGTATCTGAGAGGTATGCTTGGGGTTATGCCCCAGCCTACTTTTGAGAAGTGATGCATTTGGTTGCATCCATCCAGTGGTATATGAGCCTTATCTTTCTTCTAGACTGGATGTTGGCACTTCCTCTATGGGGGAGTATGTGTATCTAAGCTGAGTCATGAGGACTCTAGTGAATATACTTTTTGAATAGTGTCTTTTGACATTGGAGTTGTTGTTGACATAATGATGAGATTTTTGTCATTGATGTCAATGGGGGTGTTAGGCCATTTTCCTGTCAATGTAAAAATCCTATGAAAATAGCCTATTTCCCTTGTGTTCTGTGAAGTTGTCTGCCCCTACCTACAAGCTTGTTTTTATGTGTGAAGAAAATATATGATGTTTTATGGCTTGCACCCTTAGCCCCATGTTCTTCAATATGTCACCATGCTCCAGTTTTGATCACATGTGCTAAATCGTAAAAACTAGGGAGACATTTAAGTTTCAAGGTCTACTGGAAATTGATCCTTCATATCGGGTGGTGTCAAAATTGTCAAAGTATAAAAACCCTCGATGTTTTTGCATTCCTTTGTTACCTTTGTGTCAATGTGAAAACCTCAGTTTTTTTTGACCATTCACCTCTTCGCAACTAAATCCTTGACAACAACATTTCTTATGTGCGTTGCTATGAATGTGTGGGGCCCAGTTCTTGGTTGCAGTCGCCTAATCTCTAGTTTCCCGAGTAGTTAAGTTTTCATTTGGCAATCACGCAACTATGTGTTCATGGGGTCTCTTGATTTTGATGGTTAAGTGCTTTTCATTTGGCAACTTGGCATTTTCTTCGATCACGTGGTCGCACAATCCTAGCGCTTTGTTCCTTAACCTTTGGCGATCTGGCAAGCCATTGGGTTTTCTTCTTGCGGTTTGGTAGGATCTACAATTGTCGCATGATCGTAAGGAATATTCTTTCCCTTTGTGATCATGCAACCACTATCTGATTTATGGCTGATGTCATGATGGGTCCATTGTCAGGCATTGCAGGTGTGCTTGCTCCTGATTGGTCGGTGTGGTGGTGACTTGGCTTTTTGTTAGTGGGGCTGAGGGTTGTAGTGTGTTTAATGGGGGTGCCAGTTGTCATTTGATCTAGTGGTTGTCATTTTTCCATGAAGAAAAGATGCACATAGATTAATCATGGTGGCAACATAACAACCATTGATTTTCATCTTTATTGAGACCCGACGATGTGGTGGGTCTAGTTGTCAGATCTTCCTAACATGTTAATTTCTGATTGGTTGTGCTCGGTGGTGATGTGGCTTTTCTCAGTGGGGCTAGTATTTTCATTGTCTGGGCATGTTTAAGGTTCGGCTATGATCTGTGGTTGTTGCATGATCACAAGAAATATTCTTTCTCTTTGTGATCATGCAACCACTGTTCGATGGTGTGGTAAGTAAGACGGTGGGTCCAAGGTGTCAATCATGCTGAGGTGCTTGATTTCTATTAGTTGCCAAGGTGGTGATGTGGCTATGGAATTTTTGGGGGCTTGTTGACCATTGTGTCAAATTTTATGGACTGCCCAATCTACTAGGAAAGAATGAGATCGACGGTCATGTTTTAAACGTTGATCGATTAGTCGTTGCAGCTAAATTTTAAATCTTTCCCAAGGGTTTCTTACCAGTATTTTCATAGTGAGCTGTATGTGACAAAATAGGTTGCTCATAATTGATTTCTCTAGGATGGTAGTAGTTGTGAAGATGATGAAGAAGATTTGTGCAGCCATCCTGTTTTGGTTTTTTTTCCTAGGATGCCATGCTAGGTTTTTGTGCGTTGGCCTATTTCTCTTTGTAGGCAGCTAGGGTTTGGTAGTATGTCAGGGATCTCCATGTTGTGTACACGCAAAGTCTTTTTGGTTGGCTCTGGCATCAAAGTTTGTTTTTCCTCCAACAAGAAGGTAGTAACTTGTGATCATAGTTAACCTATGGTGTTGTAACCAATGCAATTGTACATCAGATTTGATAGGATTTTTCTAGGTTTCTAGGCTTTCTCTGCATGCTTTTATTTCTTGTTCAGGCTAGTTGTTGTAGACCTAATTTTTTTCCTAAATGATCCATAGCTTGTTGCAATCCTTGTTCCTATAAAAGGATTTTCTTGATCATTTAGAAGGGTTCCAAATCTAAAGGTTCCAACTTTTTGGTTTCGTTTTAGGGGTCCTTTCCCCTGGTCCTATGAATGTTCTTTCTTGCAGATATTTTACCTTCTTCTATGCATATAGGGTGTTCCCTCTTTCCTTTCTAGCTATGAGAATATAATACAAGTTGTAACTAGATGTCTTATGTATAAGATTTTAATACTATTTGTGCTACTATCAGATTGTCTCCATTTGAGTTTTAGGCTTATTGATTGAAACATCAAGGGTGTTTCAGCCTTTCTATTTTCATGTCCAAAGTGTCTGCAATAGAGTTTTTTTCACAGAAGCAACTAAGTTTAGGATTGGTTTTCAGATGTGTATGAGCTGGGGTATGAAAGATGTCTCATGCTTGTCTTCCAGTGGCTGCTGGTTAATGTATTGCTTGATTCCTAGGTCTCTTCTAAGGGGAGGGTTAAAATCCTTTGAATAGGTGATATCATGTCTGGGTACATGGGTGGATTGTTGAAGTGTGATCTGATTAGTGGTGAATGTGTTGTCTTCTTGTTTCATAGCTCTGTTGTAGTGAGGTATTTGACTCTGCTGCCCATTGGATAAGGCATTGGTCTATGAGAGACTTAGGATATTTCAGGGGTCCATTCAACCCAACATCAAACTCATTCAAATGAAATGATTTTCCTTTCATGTTGGTAGTAGTAGTAGGAGGTCCATTCTAGTTTTCAGATTCATTCCATGCAAGCATGTTATTGCATTAGGTTTGGTTCATTGGGGTACAAGATACCTATAGGAGTCTAAAAGCTATTCCACAATAATATATCTATAGGCCTTTTGTTTATCAAGAAGAGTCATGAGTGTGCAGGTAAGGCAATACCTGCTTGAGTGATATGGAGCTCAAAGAAGAAGGAGGATGTCCTTAGTCCTCATCAATTGACACTTTTTCCTATGAGACTTTGGAGCGGTTATAACCAGTTTGTCATCATAGTGTAAACCTAACATTATGGGAAAAAGAAACCAACAAGGGGAGAAGTGTACATGAAAAAACCATTTGTACTATCTGAATAGGAAAATGAAGCAAGATTTGATTGATGAAGAGGACTTGAAATATTTTTCTAGAACAACAGTATTGCAGTATTGGATTTTAAGAACATTGGATGTTTTTTCATCTATTTTTCCATCAATGCCAATGGGGGAGATTGTTAGGAATGAATGCTGAATGTTTGATAGCCATTCTATAGTAGTTGTTGTTGCATTCATGACTATGATTTCCATTGATGTCAACACAATGATCTACTAGAGACTTGCAGAGAAGCAGGCAGTGTTTGGATTAGCGCACGTGGGATATTGCAGTTGGAGCTATGTGATGTTGAGGATATACTCTTTGATATGTTATATGTTTATGGTTAAGAGTGCAGATAGTAATTTATTTATTCATGGAAGTTGTGAGCATTTTGGTGGAAGCAGTATTTAGGTAGTGTTCCTGAGTAGCGGTTTGTGGAAATTGGATGATATCTTCTAATTAGGATGGAATCTAGTTTTGCGTAGTTAAAGGGAAGTTGAAGAAACATTTTTAGTGATGTGGATGATAGTGAAAACTTTGAGGTTTCACGATTGAAGAATTATTGTAATTGAAAGTTGACAGTTTTGTTTAATTTTGATGTAGCATGTGGAAACTTTTATTTTGTAATTGGATGCCGACTCATTTGTAATTACTTGAGTGTAGTATAAAGGAAGGAATGTTTTTCCTTGTTGTAATATGGATGTATATTGATGTAAGCATGAAGTGAAGAAAAGAGCTAATGCAATTGTGAAGGAAGACATGCGAGGTACATAGATCTGAAATTGAGATTTGGTGTAGCAGTGAGTGTGGTTTGGCACAATTGGAGAAGAGGTAACATATTGTTGAGATCAGTAATATTTTGGTATTATTCTATTGATTAATACAAAGATCAGTTGGACAGTGTGTTGAATGTTCTTACCTTAAAGCTGTTTGGGTAGTGGGTCCTTCTGTCTTCTATAACTCTTAACAGGGTTAGAATCTTTTAACAGGGATTCAAAATCTCCTAATAGGGATTCATATGTACTGAATGTATTTCATAAGACTCCTAACAAAGTCCATCCATTCATAAGGAATATTCATATTAGTGCATCTTTTGTGGGCATCATTCCCACCGGGGTTTACTCTTTGATCAAGAGGTTCCCTAGTCAACATATCTTGTGTCATTGTGTTATTGTGTATGAATATCTTTCTATGGTTGGTAATTATATTTCTTACATAGTTTAATGCTGTTGAAGTTGATAAAATTTATAATTATTAGATAATTGATTCACCCCCCCTCTCAGTTATCTTGGTGGAATTTACTTTCTAACAAGAAACTCTTCTTGGAAGATTGGAAGTAGCAGAGATGAACCTGAGGTTATCAAGAGACTTACCTAGAATGGAGACAACATTTAGTGCACTTAGTGTTCACCCTAATTTTTCAAGAAGCATCAATGTGAGTGGAGATTATCCTAGTAGTAGCTGATCTAGAAATGAAGATGATAGGAAGATTGAAGAAGGTATTGCCTTGCTTGTGAAAAGAGAACTAGATGGTAAGAAATTTTTTAAATGTTGGAATTGTCAAGAATATCCTCATTTTGCATCTAAATTTCCTAAGAGAGTAAAGAAGTATAGGAAGAACTTTAATCCTAGAAGATCTAAAGAATGTTATTATGCAAATAATGAAGAACTTGAAGCTAGTGTGGAGAAAAATTGAAGTGAAAGTGATACTGAGCATGATGATATAGGATTTGTAGCAATTAAAGAAGAAAATCCTAAAACAAAAGTTAAGGAAGAAAAAGCCTTAGTTTCTCAAGTAGAAAAGAGAGTTGATTTGATTATAAATAGTGGTTGTTCACATCATATGACTGGAGACATGAAAAAGTTCATAAAGTTTAACAATTATGATGGAGAAATAGTTAGAGTTGGAAATAATGCACCTTGTTTGATTAAAGGTATATGATCTATTACTCTTTATGGAAAGAATAATACTGATGATGTTTACTTTGTGGATGGTTTGAAACATAATCTTTTGAGTGTTGGACAACTAGTTGATAATGGATATCAAGTTTGGTTTACTGAGAAAACTTGTGTAATAAAAGACAAGGATGGTAATTTAATTTGTACTAGATCTAGAACTAGAGGTAATGTATTTTAGTTGAATCCTACTGAGATGACATGTTTGATTACTAAGATTGATTATAGTTTGTTATGGCATAGAAGATTTTGTCATATAAACTTTTTTAACATTGTGAAAGTAAGTCATACACTTGTAGTAAGAGATTTGCCTAAAATTATGAAGCCTACTAACATGATTTGCAAGGAATATGTGATGGCTAAACAAAAGAGAAGCTCATTTCCCAGCAAGAAGTTCACAACAACATAGAAGTTGGAGATTGTTCATATAGATTTGAGTGGTCCTACAAGCACTAGATGATTCTATGGAGAAAGGTATTTTATGATTCTTGTTGATGATTTTACAAGAATAACGTGGATTGCATTTCTTAAAGAAAAATCTGAAGCATTTGATAAGTTTAAGATCATTAAGAAAAAAGTTGAGAATGAATCTGGAATGAAGATTAAATGTTTGAGATCAGATAGAGGTGGAGAATTTACTTCAAAATAATTTAACAGTTTTTGTGAAGTGAATGGTATTAAGAGATAGTTTTCAGCCCCTAGGACACCTGAACAAAATGGTATTGTAGAAAGAAGGAATAGGTTGGTTACTAAAGCAGAAAGAGCTATGTTATTTGAAAATGACTTAGCGAAGATATTCTAGAGAGAAGCAGTGAACACAATAGTGTATAGAATGAACCGAGTACAAATCAGAGCAGACACAGACAAGACACCGTATGAACTATGGTTTGGACATGCACCATTAGTTAAGTATTTTAGAATTTTTGGAAGCAAATGTTATATTAAGAGAGATGATGAAATTGGAAAGTTTGATCCTAGAAGTGATGAAGGTATATTTCTTGGATATTCATTGAAGAGAAAAGCTTATAGATGTTACAATAAGAGAACTAAGACTATTGTTGAGAGCGCAAATGTTAAAGTTGATGAAAATTCAGGAAAGAATGCTTGATTATGAATTAGATGAAGGAACTCATCCTAGACCTAATCTAGAGACTACTGAATTATTCTATGAAATTGACAGTGATTTGTTGAATGAAAGCCACAGTGAAGAAACCATTGAAGAGCCTACAATAGAAATAAGTATGAAGACAGTGACACTCAATAGGAATCTATCAAGGAATCATCCTATTGAGTAGATTATTGGAAGCATAAATAGAGGAGTTCAGACTTGAAATAAGGTACAAGAACAGTTGTCTTTGATTTCTCAAATTGAACCTAAATCTACTAGTGAAGCTTGTGAAGATGAACATTGGATTAAAGCTATGAAAGAAGAACTAGATCATATTGAAAAGAACAAGACATGAGAATTGGTCCCTAGACCTAAAGATAAGAATGTTATAGGAACAAAATGGGTATTCAGAAACAAGATGAATGAACAAGGAGAAGTAGTAAGGAACAAAGAAATATTGGTATGTAACGGATACTCATAGCAAGAAGGAATTGACTATGAAGAAAATTTTGCACAAGTAGCAAGAATTGAAGCAGTAAGAATGTTTTTGGCTTATGCAGCTTACAAAAAATTCAAAGTGTGTCATATGGATGTGAAGTCAACATTTTTGAATGGTGAATTGGAAGAAGAAGTCTACATTGAGTAGCCTGAAGGTTTTCCTTTAACTAAAAAAAGAGATATGGTATGCAAACTGAAGAAATCTTTATATGGATTGAAGCAAGCACCTATAACATGGTATGCAAGATTGGATAAGTATTTGTTAAAGTTAGGATTTACAAAAGGCACAACTAATAACAACCTATACACAAAGGAAATTGAGAATGGTTTGTTAGTTGTAGTTATTTTTGTTGATGATATTATCTTTGGAGGAGAAGATGAAGCCAATGATAAATTTGAAGATAAAATCAAGACTAAATTTGAAATGAGTATGATTGGTGAAATGAAATACTTTTTAGGATTGTAGATAACACATAACAGTGATGGTATCTTTGTAAGTTAGAAAAAGTACTTGAATGAATCATTGAAGAGATTTGGAATGGAGAACTATAAACCAGTTGGAACACCTATGGTAATTGGACACAAATTATCTAGCATGGATGAGACTCCTATAGTAGAATAGAAAAAGTATAGATCTATGATTGGAGGATTGAAATATTTGACTCATACAAGACTTGATATAGCACACTCAGTTGGAATTGTAGCAAGATTTCAAGATGAACCTAGAGAATCACATTATGTAAAAGTAAAGAGGATACTGAGGTACTTAAGAGGCACACTTGAGTATGGATTGTGGTATGAAAAATATGATGATTTTACCCTATGTGTATATATAGATGCTGATTGGGGAGGTAGTGTTGATGATAAAAAGAGAACCAGTGGTGGAGCATTTTTCCTTGGAGGAAGATTAGTTTCTTGGCTAAAAAAGAAGCAAAATTGTATTTCATGAAGCACAATAGAAGCAGAGTATGTGGCAATAGCAAACAATTGTAATTAGATAATTTGGATGAAGAAAATGCTGAAGGATATTGGGATAAAATTTGTTGAGCCTATTGTTATACATTGTGATAACAACAACATAGTTAGTATGTCTAAGAATTCTATGTTACATTCTAAGACAAAGCATATCAAGATAAAGTATCATGTAGTGAGAGAGAAATTTGCAGAGAAAGAAGTCAGACTTGAGTACATAAGCAAAAAAGAGAAGATTGCAAACATATTTACAAAACCTTTTCCTAAGGATACATTTGAGTATCTGAGAGCTATGCTTGGGGTTATGCACCAGCCTACTTTTGAGAAGTGATGTAGATTTTTGCATCCGTCCAGTGGTATATGAGCCCTATATTTCTTTTGGATCGGATGGTGGTACTTCCTCTATGGGGGAGTATGTGTATCTGAGCTAAGTCATGAGGACTCTAGTAAATGTATTTTCTAAATAGTGTCTTTTGACATTGAAGTTGTTGTTGAAATAGTGATGAAACATCTGTCATTGATTTCAATGGTGGAGAAGTATACATGAAAAACCATCTTTTGGAGAGAACTGAATAGGAAAATAAAGCAAGATTTGATTGATGAAGAGGACTTAAAAGAATTTTTAGAGAAGCAGTGTTGCAGTGGTTGGTATTCATGGAAATTAGATGTTTTTTCATCTATGTTGCCATCAATGCCAATGGGATATATTGTTTGGAATGAATGTTGAATATATCCTATGGGGGAGTATTCATAGCCATTCTGTAGCAGTTGTTGTTGCATTCATGACTGTGATTGTCATTGATGTCAACACAATAATCTACTAAAGATTAGTAGAAATACAGACAGTGTTTGAGTTAGCACACTTGGGATATTGAAGATGAAGCTATGTGAAGTTGAGGACTTACTCTATGATGTTCTATAAGATTTTGGTTAAGAGTGGATACAGAAATTCATTTATTCATGACAGTTATGAAGAAATCAGTGGAAGCAGTATTCAGGTAGTGTTCTTGAGTAGCAGTTTGTGAAAATCGGATGATATCTCCTAATCAGGATTGAATCTGATTATGCGCAGCTATTAGGTAGTATAAGAAATTTTGATAGTGATGTGGACATGAGTGCAAGATCTGAGGTCACACGAGTGAAGAGTTATCTAAATTGGAAGCTGACAGTTTTGTGTAATTTTTATGTAACGTGTGGAAAATTTTATTTTTTAATTTGTATGCCGACTCATTTGTAATTACTTGAGTGTGGTATAAAGAAAGGAATGTATTCCTTGTTTTAATGTAAGAATGTGAAATTGAATTGTAAATATTGTGAAAGAGAATTTTTTGAAAGAGGATATGTGAAGTACAAAGATCTGGTATTGAGATCTGAAGAAGCAGTTGGTGTGGTTTGGCATCATCAGAGAAGCAGTATTGAATTGTTGAGATCAATAATATTTTGGTATTATTTTGTTGAGTAATACAAAGATCAGTTGGATAGTGAGTTCAATGATCTTACCCTGAAGTTGTTTGGGTAGTGGGTTCTTCTATCTTCCATAACTCCTAACAAAGTTAGAATCTTTTAGTAGGGATTCAAAGTCTCCTAACAGGGACTCATATGTACTAAATGTATTTCATAAGACTCCTAACAGAGTCAATCCTCTCACAAGGAACTTTCATATTAGTGCATCTTTTATGAGCATCATTCCCACCGGGGTTTACTCTTTGATCAAGAGGTTCCCTAGTCAACGTATCATGTGTCAATGTGTTATTGTGCATGTATATCTTTCTATGGTTGTTAGTTACATTGCTTACATGGTTAAAATATATTGAAGTTGATAAAAGTTATATTTATTTGATAACTGATTCAACCCCCTCTCAATTATCTTGGTGGACTTTACTTTCTAATAATTAGTTCATTTATGGGATTTTTCTTGGAAAGCTAATTGCTCATCTGTCATCTAAATTATTATGAAGCTAAGTGTCGAAGGATCTAGGATTGGGATAGAAAGATGTCTTCCCAAACACATAAAAAACATGCACATAAATACGACAGCTGAGAAACATAAATGTAGATATCACAACAGCTGAGAAACATAAATGTAGGCATTATTGTCACATTTTTTTGGAGACAACATAATTGAGTTGTATACCCAGACGATGGAGAGCAACTTTTGCTCCTCTAATTCCAAGTTGACACTACGGGATCCAAAGACCATAGATAAGGAATACATTTAGAGAGAGGAGGAGGGCCATAACGACCAAAATAATACAAGAAAAACATCAAGTTCAATGAGGCAACTGCAAACATTTTAATAGATTTTTTATTAAATAATAAAATTTGCATATGCTAGTGTTCTAAGTCCCCTCATTACATGATTTATTATTGTAAGCCCCCTCTGACTTACGCATCTAGAAAATGAAACTACAACCTATTGGGATTGAGACAAACCTTATAAAACAACAACAACTAAGAAGGATCACTTTCCAACATCTGTTGAATACATCTGTTGTTCATGAATACAAGGTCCTCCAACAGATGTATTCAACAGATGTTGGCAAGTGATCCTTCTTAGCTATTGTTGTTTTATAAGGTTTGTCTCAATCCCAATAGGTTTTAGTTTCATTTTCTAGATGCATAATTCAAAGGGGGCTTACAATAATAAATCATGTAATGAGGGTTCTTAGAACACTAGTATATGCAAATTTCATTATTTAATTAAAAAAATCTATTTAAATGTTTGCAGTTGCCTCATTTAACTTGAGGTTTGTCCTGTATTATTTTTGTCATTATGGCCCTCCTCCACTCTCTAAATTTATTCCTTGTAATACCTCTCCTATGGTGATACTTAGACTTTGCTAATTTGGACATTTTATTATGATGGTTAGGACTATACATTTACATTTATGTTTTGTGAATGATGATATGATGGATATGCTCATTTATGGTTATCATTTATATGTTTATGAGATTTTTTATATGTTTTATGGATCTAACCCAATGATTTGAATCTAACCATTATCATGATGTTTTATGTTTCATGGATATGTGTCTAATGTGTTTTCATGACTCAGGATGAAGTCGTAGTTACTCACTTAGCTGAGGTCCACACGATGTATCGATCCTGGTCATCTACTTGTATATATCTAATTTGTATATCCATATGTATATATATGCATCTCTTCTTGGTGATCCAGGATTGCAGGTACCAGGTATTGTCTCCACCTGGCTCCACAGGTCTGAGTGATCCCTCAAAATCCTCGATCGTCGTTGTTGTTACGGAGATATCACCAGGTTCCACAGGAAGAAACTTCACCTTTGATCCTTTTATCCTTAGGTGGGAAGTGTTGATTCAGTCCCTTGTGTGGATGTATTGTGTGATCTCGTAGTTGTTGGATTTGTGGATCTTGTAGCTAGTTCTTGTCTTCAGGGTATATTGATGTGAATCATTGTTCATTGAAGGTATGATTTAGCAATTTATCTTTAGTAGTAGCTACTATTATACTAGCATATCTCATTAGGAACGAGTCGGTATGTGATTTAAATCATGTGATTTTAATACCTATAATAATGAATAATTTTATGGTATTATTTTATAATACTCATAATAACAAGTGACTATGACAATAGTAATAATAAAATATTTTAAATAAATAGTGGAAAAATTGAACTTATGTTAGTAGCTACCTGATATATATTTTAGAATGTGGATTAGTGTATGGATAAATAATATATTTTATAATAATGTTATTTTAATATTTAATATTAATAATAATGTGTCTTATTTATGGTATATGTACCATAAGCATATGGGTGCACACATATGCCTATGAATACATATATTAATAAATTATTATGTAATAAATTAATTAGTTGTGTGAAGGAAACTATTCTTATGTTATTTTTATAAGTGGTAATTAGGATTGGTAAATTCTATTACCATAGTTAAATAAGTTAGTAAATTAATTTTGGGATTATATTATTTATTTCAACACCCTTAAATTTAGGGAACATAGATTATAGTCTTATTTAAAATGTATTCACCTTTACGGGAATGATTTTTGCTAACCATCCCATTAACTATTAATGAATGGATAGTTGAGATGGTTGCATCGGTTGGATTACCTGTGCAACCACCTCCTCCATTCTATTTATAGGAAAGGCTTTCCTATGTATGGGAGTTGGGGAGAAGAATTGATTTCGAGAAGAGGATTAGTATTATTATTGTAGAAAAATTGATATTTTTAAGGAGAGAAGTCCCTTATTCAGTGAGTTTGGCATTTGGATTATTATGGGTAGAAGCTGGAAGATTGCAAGCAAAGGGATTCAAAGGAGAGCTGGAAATGTTGGAGAGGATTTGATCTTCCTTCATCAACCGGTCTTCGCAGGACTCTAGGTTGGAATCCATACTGAGAGATTATTCTCTTTTATATTAAGAATGTTTGTTATGTTTGAATGCGGCTGTATATGTTTATTTGTATCCATATGTGCAAAATATTTATACATTATTCTGTGAGCCATTTATATGATATTGTATTATGCCCGATGTAAATACATTATTGTATTATGTCATTAATTCTATATCATAGTAGTTGTTTATACAAATATATATAAATTGCTATAATAATGAACAATGACAGCTGCTTATTTAAGCATAGGATGAATTCGGAAATAGATTATTTGTATATAGTTTATCAATAAGAAATATGGGTAGTATTCTATATTTTATTTGCTGTCAAAATAAATAATATATCTATTAGCTGTCAAAATAATATTATGCTTAAATAAGGTTATACTTGAATAATTATGTATGTTTAAATAAAGTTGTGCTTCAAAAATTAATAAATAAATTATTAATGTAAAACAATAAAAATAAAAACAAAACTATATAGTTATAAAGTTATGCATAAACAATTATAGATGCTTAAATAAAGTTTTGTTTTAAAAAAAAAAATGATTTATAAAAAAAATAAATTAATATAAAACAAAACAAAAAAAAAATGAAAGAGTTTGGAAGTGGGGGCCACCACCTTCCCCACTCTCCTCATGGTTCCCAACCGTAGCACTGGCAGGCACTGCTACGGTAGTACCTGACTGCTACGGCAGCGGGTACTGCAGTAGCAGTACCCGTAAGTTGGGAAAGCACGCAGGGCACTAGGTCAATGGGGTGCGGGGCCCACAGGGTCCCCCCCATAAGTCACTTCTCAATTATTATTTTTAATTTAATTTGTGTTAGGGGTTTTATTTGTTTTTAGATTTCAATGAATATTAAATTTAGGATACTTAGATTGCTATTAAATTTAGTTATGGTTTAATAGGAATTTCATAGTCTAGTTGGTTTATAAATATTTGGTGGAAATTATAATTGTTTATTTAAATTTTTAAATATGGGTTTTAATAATATCCGCTTTATACAAGTATAACATTTAAGTATAAGTTTACGTATTTAATTCCTTATACTTAGTAAACTTATACTTTAAGTTATACTTGTATAAAGGGATTAGGTACCTTTCAAATTGATTGGAATAGGTTTAAGATTTCTAGGAGTTAAGCTGCAACTTCTAGATTTTAGATTTTAATAAAATTAGACTTAGTCAAATTTCAAACTTAGATGGAAATTTATGGAACATTATCTTTTGGCATATGGAAATTTGTGAAAACCTTAAATATGCTTGGCGGAGGTTATATCCAATGCATTTAGATGCCTTAATAGGGGTTAGGATGTGTTTAGGAAGCAGTTTAGGGTTTAGGGTTGTCTAAAGGATCAGGACATTCTAAACATCCTTAAACGTTCCTAATTTCCCTAAACGTTCATAAACTATCTTATTATTTTCTACTCTTTGATGCAATCTTACAAATGTGTTTATGATATGTTTCTACTATGTTTATGATGTGATTGTGAAATGGGGGTTAAGGGTAGAAAACCTAACGACACCTAGTGAGTGGCTCTCAGTGCAGGGCCGGGGCCCTAAGTGGCTAGAACCAGGATAACCGACTGAAGAGTTATTTAACAAGTGAAAACTTAATTAAACTTATGGGAATGGGTTAAAATATTAAAAAGATTAAATGTGCCTCGCCCATGCCATTAGCGCTAGTAAAGGCTATGGATGGGAGTGGGAGAAGGTACCTATGTGTAGGTACGATCGAATAGCGCTTGTCAGTACGAAAGGCATTCGATCCCGCATGTGCCTACTTGGGGGCCGGGGCCCGGAGTGGCTAGTACCAGGACAACCCAAGGAGTGAGGGCTATGTGATGACACTCACTTAGGTTGTTTCTTAGAGTTTCTACCAAGCCTTAGAGCCTTTTGGGGAAAGATTCATACTTTGATCATCTTTTATTTTCTATTGGGAAAGGTTACCCAACCCTAGGTTTGGCCTAGCTATTCCTTCTTTGTGGACCTTGGTGTTTATCTCCTAGCACAGGGGAGTGGGCCTTTGGGTTTCCACATGGTTGGGTGGTAAATATTTTATCGAGGTATCTTTTGCGGATGCAGTGTTTGAAGATTCATGCTTGCTTATGTACCAATTTTTGAAGAATAAAGGCTTTGTGATTATCTTTCATGATGTAAAGTTATTGTTACCTCCTGAGCGGAGATGCATGTAATGTAATCATTGATGTAATTTAAAATGATGTATCTAGAATGGGTAGATTTAGGAAAAAGGGAAAGGGAGATGTGAACTTTATGTATATGATCTATGTTGAAGGATTTTGTACCATTTCAAGTATGTTAGTATGTTTCTTATTATTGATTAAGTGAAAAAGGCTATTGAAGAACAAATGTATTAATTGCAATGTATCAAATGATTTAGATGATTCTATTTGATTTAAAGGTTAGATTGTTCATAAAGAATACTTAGGAATATAGATGGTTTTTAAATGGAAAGTTGAAATGAAAATATTTTGTATTTCTTAAAGATATGATGCAGTTGGATTTGGGAAATAAATCTTGTTGTTAGTTTACTTAATGGATTTGAATGAATCATGCACTAAATAGAAGGGAACCTTGGGAGGAAACTAAGTTTAAGTTTTGTTCTTATAATTGTTTTAAAAATTCAAAAATTTTCATAAATTATTACTTAGGTTTTCTTTAATAAAGAGAATCTTTGTTCTCTTCCCCGGTTCCCTTGCGGGGCATGACATTCCTTATTTATGGTCTTTGGATCCCACAATGTCAACTTGGAACTAGAGGAGCAGAAGTTTCTCTTCATCATCTGGGTATACCACTTAATTACGTTGTCTGCAAAAAATTGTGACCATGATGCCTACAAATATGTTTCTCAGCTGTTGTGTCCCAGGACCCCTTATGACCCTTTAAGACCATTTACGATCCCTAGGAATACATCTTAGAGGTCTTAAAATGTTGTAAAGGGTCATAAGAGGCTCCTAGGAGGGGCCATATGAGCTTCCACCTTCACATGGTTGGCCTTGTTAAGTAGAGAATGTTATACTCTTCTCAAAACAAAGAGAAGCTCAATAATTTAGGGTCTCAATCCATAGAAAAATTAGATTAGACTTACCATCCAAATTGGTACATTGGTGAGAATCAATGATCGGTCAAAGTTTTTAGATTCTGAGAAGACGTATATGCACATGGTATCAAGGGTGAGAATTTTTTTGTTATAATGGAAAAGCTTATTTAATGGGAATCAATTTATTTAAGAGGGAGAACTCTTTATTTTATGGATCCAATCTTAATGAAAAAGAATATGTTATATTAGTACTCATGTTTAGACTCAATATTGTTGTGACTTAATTTATCAGTCTAGTTCAAATCATATCATATCAAACTATGCTATTAAACCTTTGGTGTCATTGTGTTCTTTGGATATATGAAAAGTCCTATGTCAAGAAAGTGATTTATCTTTATCTTAGTTTTTGTAGTATTGAAAAAAATGAGTGGGTTGGACATTAGTGGTGAATCTATTCTCTCTTATCATTCTTCATAATCCCTTTGGAACTAAATATGTATTGTGTAGGATTGAGGAAAGAAGATGTACAACTAGAAATGGACAAGGAGCTCTAGCTTGTCATACACGGTGAGAAGCATCCCTAAGAAATGGGAATCCTAATTAAGGTGGAAATGGTGGGTGGTGGAGAGTGGTAGTCTAAGAAAGCCTTTCCCAAACTCTCCCACAACCCATTCACTCCTCACAGCATCCCCCTCTTTCTCATTGCCTGGCACATCAACCCCACAAACAAGAAGAAGGCAAATAACCTGGTTAATAAATTGGGAGATTGGTTTTAGATATAATCTTTAAGTATTATTTTTGGCATAGCTATAGATTGTGTAGTCATCTCCTATGAATGTCATTGAAATATTGTGAGGCTTATTCTTTCTTTTTTTTAGACTTAGGAAAATCTTTAGAAGTGGAAAGTTTTATTGAAAGGTTAATGAGCTCGAGAAAGAACATGTTTGTGTGAAATAAGATAGAAAATGTGTAACTGTTTGTAAAAAATAGTGACATAATATTGTTGTGCTTAATTTGATAATTTTTTTTTAAAAATTAAATTTTCTGTCACTTTTTTGATGAACAAAGAATAGACATATCAATGAGAGTGCTATATAGTCGATGTTTATTCTGACGATATCTAGTCACAATTTTGACGATAGTCAATGACTCTTCCGACCAACATTGGTCATAGAGATAAATAATATAGCCGATAATTCTTCTAGGTTGAAGTGATTATTTCAACATCATTTCCATTGATAATTCAACCACTGCTGACGTCGTAATTTTGATGGAGGTTTGATGTGTCATATTATCGATGAAAAAATTGATTGTTTACAGATGTAAACAATGACTGTTTACAAACAAAAAAATTGACTGTTTGTGATGTATTAGTCGACTGTTTACAGAGTATCTCAAGAGCCCATGATACTAATAACTTGGAGGGGGATTTGGAAACCCCCTAGCAGGCCTAATGCTCAACAATTAGCCCTTGAGACCATTTCTGGAAAAGTTGTATTACTGAAAGATATAGACCCACCCCCCGTCGATAGGAGAAAAATCATGCATGGACTCATGGTAACCCTAGACCAAAATTATTAGACAACAAAGGTTAATGGTAGTGATGAAGACTTTATTAAAGTGAAAAAAAAGAAAAAGAGAAAAGCCAATGAGAGATTGTCCCTATCTAATAGTGGGCAGAGTAAAGTTGCAATCACAGACTATTTCAGCAGACTTTATAAGAATTCTAAACCCACCCTCAAATAGCCTAATGATTAACATCTACAACTAGAATGTATGAGGCCTGGAGATGAATGACATGAAATATATTGTTAGGAGATGGTGCAATAACCTGGTGATGAAAGACATAATATGTTTACAAGAAATTAAGGTGGTAGGATTCCAGGCATATACCATTCTAAAATTCCTTTGGGATCAAGTCACTAAATTCCATTCTAACCATGAAAGTCATAGAGATGGGATTGCAATTCTGGTTGGACCCCGCTAGAGTGACAATATTGTGGCCAATGGGCTCTCTCCTTATCAAAGGGATCTATGGATACTTTTCAAGAATAATGGAGATGAAATTTTTTTTAGCATTTGCAATATCTATTCTTTGAATGATTATAGGGAGAGAGCTAAATTATGGAATTGGTTATCATCTGAACTACCCAAGGCACATTGGATATTTTTTGGTGACTTTAATATGGTCAAAAATAAGTGTGACAAGGATGGAGGTATAAAATTAGAGTGGAAGGGAAATGAACTCTTCTTCTGGTACATATTTAAGAGGAAATTAAACTTAGTGGATCCTATTGCCAATAGGAAAGAATCCTTCTTAGACATTTGGTTCACATGGTGTAGTAATCAATTAGGGCAGCAGAGGCTCTATTTTAGACTAGAAAAAATGTACTTTGATTCCTCCTTCTTCATATAATAAGAGGGTGACCAGTCCCCTGTATTTTTTACTCCTACTAGTCTCTCTAACCACTCTCCTATCTCAGTAAAACTGATTATTGATTATGATATCCTATCTCCTACCTAGAGAAAAAAAACTGACAACTTCAAATTAAATGTCTCTCTTTTTCAAGATGAAGATAATAGGGAAGCCATCAAGATGGTAAAATGCATGATCAAATAATGTAGTAAGGACTTTAGACCCAGGGAAATGTGGTGTTCATTCATTGAGTCTTGGAAGAATATGTTCCAAATTATTGGAAAGAAACTAAGTATGGATAAGAATAGAGAGGAGTCATACTAGCAGAGTGAATTGAATAGTCTTGAGAAACAATTGTAGGATAACAGAGAATGCTCCATTGAAGAAAGATTGATTGGGATGAAAACTCAATTAAGATAACACCAACAATATAAGATTCAAGGGAAGAAGGTTAGATCCAAGATGAATTGGATGAAGCAAGGTGATAAAGGATCCATGTAATTTTTCAACATTATTAAATCCAAACAAAAAAGGGAAGTAATTGAAAAAATTCAGATGAAGGGTGTTACCTGTAAGGACCCTCAGGACATCAAGGGGGCCTTGTTTGAATTCTACAAGGAATTATTCTCCTCAGAACACTACAATAGTAAACAGGTGGCTCTTGAACAATGCCTTAAGTTGATTCGTAAGAAAATGACTGCTATGGAAATTAGCATGTTGGACATGAACATCTGAGAAGATGAAATTGAATTGGCCATTTGAACCCTCCCTAATGGGAATTCCCCAGGGCATGATGGTTTTCCCGTTGAGTTTTACGAGGAAAATATTGACTGGATTGTCCCAGAATTAATGAGGTTGTATGTTGATGTCTCAAAAGGGGCTCACTTGGTAAGGATATCAATATGGGAGTTATTAAACTACTTCCTAAGGGTGGGGATAAAACTTTGGTGAGGAATTGGAGGCCTATCATATTGTTGAATCTATCATACAAAATTATTACTAAAGTTCTTGCAAGAAGGATTGCTGAGATTCTAAAGAATTTCATCTCAGCCACTCAAACATGATTTATAAAAGGAAGGTATATACTTGAAAATTCGATCACTAGTTAAGAGGCACTACATTGGGATAAGGCAGACAAACATAATGTTGCAATGGTTTTTCTTGACTTCCAGAAGGCATATGACAGAATAGAATGGTCATTCAACATGTGAATGCTGAGGGCTTTTGGATTCCCACCATACTTCTAAAGATGGATCCACATTTTATTCATTTCAACACTGTGGTGGATATTAATAGGGCAAGGACAGAGGATATTTTCCTCCATAGATCTATAAGGCGGGGTTGTCCCATTTCCCCTACCTTATTTTCTATAGTTGTTGATGCATTTTTCTATATTCTTAGGGCTCCTACCTTGGGGCCAAGTGTTAAAGGAATAAACCTCCTCAATCAGGAGGAAATCCTTAATGCATAATTTTTAGATGAGACTGCCCTATTCATTACACTCAAGGAAGGAAACTTTGATAACATGGTGCATAGATTAGTCTTCTTTTGTGAGGTTTTTGGAGCTAAGATTTCCCCACATAAATCTACTATCCTAGGTTGGTCTGAGGTAGCTCCTAGATGGTTGGAAGGTAAAGGTTGGCAATGGGTTGGTCCTCACACGATGTTCAGGTATTTAGGGATCCCTTTTGCAATTGAACCCTCACTGAAGGATATGTGGATGTGGTTGTTCTCCAAAATTGAGAAGAAGCATACTAAATGGAAAACTCACCTTCTATCCCTTGGGGGAAGAGTTCAGGTTGTTCAAAAAGTTCTTTCCTCACACCACACTTAGTTTGCTTCTTCTTGGCTCTTTCCTAATTACCAATGCAACCAAATTGATAAAATTATGAGGGACTTCTTATGGTCAGATGGTAGGGGAAACATGAAGAGGCATTGTGTTAAGTGGGATTGGTGTTGTC
Organism: Chamaecyparis obtusa; assembly: GCA_027943335.1. Classification (NCBI taxonomy): domain Eukaryota; kingdom Viridiplantae; phylum Streptophyta; class Pinopsida; order Cupressales; family Cupressaceae; genus Chamaecyparis; species Chamaecyparis obtusa. Next base: position 198,162 of record BSBK01002918.1, read on the forward strand.
TACCAAAAAATCTTGGTGGTCTAGGTATTAGAGATATTAGAACCCATGGTATGGCTCTTTCTTTCAAATGGATTTTCAAGGCTATGAATGGGGATAAACCTTGGAAAGTGTTGATCAGATATAATATTGACAGGTTTGTGGTTAGAAAGGGAAAATCATGGAAGAACATCCCGTTATGTGACATTGTGATGGGTGATTTAATATGAAACCTTTTGGTTCTTAGATCTTTTGTTCACTATGGAAGGTGTGGGATCATGTGAGAAGTTTGTTCATATCCAAGGGGGGTAGTGGTGGTCCTCCTAGCTATACTGTTAGTCATAGGTACTTATGGTCGGGGGTGTCACTGAATAATAAACCTCTTTCTCCCACTCAGAGTTGTCTAGCCAAGATTTGGAACAACAAAGGTATCTTGCTCATTCGAGATGTTATGGCAGACAATCAGCTGGGTTCATGGACTGAGATAAGTTTAAAATTTAGTATTCCCGTATCTCAAAAGAAAACTTATTAAGTGATTGTCAAATCTCTGGGGTGCCATTTTCTTGGTAAGATTTTGAATTGTGAGACCTTCGAGAACAAGGTTAAATGGAGTAATGAGACTGATTATAAAAATGCTTCTACTAAAGGTATTTATTTGATGCTAAAGAATGATAACTTTTCTATCACATGAATTAACCTATTTTGGGGGTTTGAGGTAGATTTTACCAATTGGCACTCTAGATTTGACCTCATGTGGCACTCTCCCTGTGAACCAAAACAATATATTTTAGATGGATTCAAATTTTAAAGAAGTTGGTTTTTGGCTCTTCCCTATCATCTATTAGTATTAATCCTATTATTTGTGGTCTTTGTAATAATCCTGAAACCTTTGAACACTTTTTTTTTTTATTGCACTTATGCCCATAGAGTCCGGTCATGTTTCTTAGGGTCACCTTTGGTCTAGAACCATAGGCATGGCTTGTCATGGATTGAGGTACTTACTGGTTATGTCAACTCTTTTGATGCTAAAATGAACAAGTTTTGGTTTGTTTTGACTTGTGAGATTCTTTGGCTTTTATAGAAAGACATGAATGAGGAAGTGTTCTAGAATTCAAAGAGGCATCTTACCGAGTTTAAACTTAAACTCATTCATTATACTATTATGTCACAAGTTTCCACTACACCGGAGATTTCTAAAGCCAGGTTTATGATGCTTATGAAGGAAGGCTCCCTACTGATTCACAAAGATGACATCTAGGCAATGCAATACCTCAAGAGAAACAAAGATATGTTGAAACCACAAGAGGTGGTAGAGCTCAAAAGTCTTATGAATGAACTTAATATTAATGAGGGGGCACAAAGCAACTACCATACTCATGGCCCTGGGCAGAATAATAATGCTGTGAACTTTTTTCAGGAAGTGGGTGACCATGCCCCTGATCATATTTCCATCTCTACTAATGATGTATCAGGTGATGGGCTGTGGGCTGTCGGTGACACTACAAGATGGGAGAATATCAACTTTGGCATGGGCTCTGGCTAGGGCTCATAGTTCTTCACATACAATGAGGTGGTCTTATACATTTTCACATACCATTTAATTATGTCACTAAGATAATGCTTGATACTATGCTAATGCCTCGTGCAAGAATTTTGTAAATTTTAAGTGACTCTTTTGTAATCATGTAATTGGATAGGGGCCTAGGATGCTCTGGTGACATTCTTCCTGACAGGCTTGATCTAAGTGACTCTTCTTTTTTGGGGTTATACTGGAAATGTAAACTCTCGAAGTGAAACTCTGATGTAACAAGGTTATCCACTATCTTAATATAATCAATTCTAAAAATTAATAAACAATAATAATTTTTTTAATTCCAAAAATTAATAAATAATAATAATATTTTTTTAATTCTGAAAATTAATAAATAATAATAATAATTTTGTTTAATTTCAAAAATTAATAAATAATAATAATAATTTATTTCAAAATAGATTTTCTATAATCTTGTTTAATATACACATACACATACATAGACACATACACATAATAATAATTTTAATAATTTATTTCAAAATAGATTTTCTACAATCTTGTTTAATATACATATACACATACACATACACATACACATATATGCATATGCATACAAGTACGAGTATGCATACACATATGCATACACATACACATACACATACGCATACACATACCCATACGCATACGCATACACATACACATACACATACACATACACATACACATACACATACACATACACATACACATACACATACACATACACATACACATACACATACACATACACATACACATAGACACACATACACATACACATACACATACTACACAAACATATATTAAATAAAGATAAAAACTATAATTAGTCTCTTATTCTTTTCAGAAATTGAATTTAAATAAAAATCTACCCAATCCATTTTCTAATTCTAATTTTGATATATTCACGAGAATTTTTTTATTCACAATTCAAATCAAACTCTAGTTGATTGAATTTTGAAGTTTTCTCAATTCTTTTAGGGTACAATTATATTTCAAAGAGAGCTTAGAGTTTTCAACTAGTTTTCAACAGTCATAAAATCTCTTACACATAAAATAACTACAATTGTATTCATTCAATTTCCACAACCAAAAAAAGACATGCATTCCAATCAATCCAAACACAATAACTATCTGGAAGACACAAAGAGAACAATCTTTTCAAAAGAGAAATATTTTCAATGGTTTTCAAGCCCTACATTAATTCCATAAGCTAAATCTAAAATAAACACAAAGGCCCCAAATGCAAATGCAAAAATTCCAAGATCCCAAGCTTTACCAAAAATTTACTGAATTCCAATCCAGAGCTAAACCTATAAAACCTTTCAAAACTTGGGTTCCGAATAATGGCAAAAAATGACTCCAATATAGAAAACCTAACAAACTCCACTCAAACAGGCAACTCACAATCAGAGATAAGAACTGAACTATTAAAAACAATAAAATAGTTAACTCAAAATCATAGAAATTAGAACTCAACTCTAACATCACTAATATCAATTCTTCATTTAAAAGAATTATATATTCAATTAATAATTCTAATTCATGCAAATCACTCAACTTTTAATCTTAATTTTTATAATTTAATTTTATTAACTGAATTGCAAATTTAATTACATAATAATATTCAATTAATAATTAATATTTTTAGCATTTTTTTTTTGAATAAGGTGGTAGAGCCACTTGATATATTTATATTAATATAATAAATATTTTTACACTAGTTCAAAAGGAGCTCTAGGAGAAAAGAACCAGAAAAAAAAACTTTGTTCATAGCCCTATATCAAATAGAAGAGAAGGAAGGAACCCATCTAGATGATCATTCAGCTCAAGATATTACAGATATACAAGATATACAAGATCGACCTTTAAAAAGGGGATCCAAAAATCCTAAGGACTAAACCCACCCCAGAATGCCGATCAACTAAAATATATAGTCAATGATTACAAAATAGGCCTAAAGGCTATATTAAGAAATTTATAAATAAAGTGCTATAAATGAAGTTTGGACCAAAATTATTCTAATCAAGAAAGCAACCCAAGGAAAAAAAGTTTTCCAAAAATGCATCTCGAAAACACTATACCAGCACATAGAACCATGTAACTTTATCAAAACATCTGAAGGTTAGCAAAACAAAAAACTAAAAAAAACTCCTACAAAAACTGCCAAGTAATCCATCTTTCATAAAAAAGGTTGAACCTTCACCAGAGCCTAACTGAAGATTGAGATCAGGAATAGCTTGAGTACAGGTTGAGGCAAGCTGTGAAAGAGCTACAAATGGAGTAGGCTGAACAACGGGGGAAGTAGAATCTTGCTAAAATAATCTAATAATGCAAAGATAATCTGATGAATACCATTCACACATTCCTTGGTAAGAAGACCACCAAATTTTTGCAATGATGCTTTCATAGGTCTAAAAGATTTGTGCTAAAGGGCCTTTTTGATACTTTCTAGTACCATGTAGATCCCATGGTTATTCAACACCGAATGATGATGAAACATACCACCAATGAGAGCACCACGACCCCAGAGATCATACTTCTAGATGGCACTATGTAATATATTACCACACAGGAATTCAGGCTTCACATACCAATTCACAATCAAATCCAAAAGAAAGGTAGACTGAAGAAGGTCGATTGCATCGAAAAAAAAAATGATAGAACTTGAGATGGAAATATAATACATTTTCCAGAGGGAAAAAGACCATCAAAGCCAACAATCCTTTTGATGCCACAATGGATATGTGGACATTCACAAATAAATATAGATGCCAACATTTCATCCTTTATAACACCTATGAATGGTTTTTCCCAATTCTCAACTTCCAAAAATATCTTATAGTTACGGGGATAATAATCCATATGCAAAGAGGAGCATGTCGAACATACCTCCATATGTGTACTAATACCAACTAGAGTTCTTGGATGCCTACATATTTTGAGCAAGAATGCCAACCATGAATATCAAAGATCACAATAAAAGGAAGCCAAAGAGGGAATACAAATAAAATATAGAGAATGAATAGTAGTGGCAACTATAAATAAAATTAAATCCATGTGTTACAAAGAAATTATAAGAAGTGACATCCCATAGTGGACGTACCAAGCTGAGATGAGATCAGGTTAATGACATCACCGAGTTATGATGACAACAAACTCAATAATAGATTGGAATATCAATCAAAATAAAAAAGGATAGACAAAAATGAATGATTAAATAACACATTTTATTAGAAATATGAAACCATATAAATTCACACAAGTTACCATGGATAGATCACCCAAACACTTGGAGGAAAGTGATGGATTAGTCAAATCAATCATAAAGGGAAAAAGAAACATAATGGAGAAAAAGAGAGGAAATAACCCATGCATGAGTGAGAATATTATTTGACAAAAAACATGTGATACAACATTCCTAGCCATAAATAATAAATACATGGAAAGGTTAACCAAGAATATAAAATGTATCAAAGAAGAGAATCACAAGCAAAAAATGAGATAAACAAACTAACACACAACATCCAACTTACACCTATATGCTAAAGCTAATATATGTACATCAATATGTTAGGAATAATATGGCATTACTTACCAAACCATAACTACCTATATGTATCAATACTCATCCTTTAATGGAATAGATCCATCAACCAATGTAACATTCATCAATATATGCACTTATGTTTTGTGAAGGAAAACCATAACTATTCCTTAGCATAATAGCATACATAAATCCAAAAACATATATCATGATGATAATAGAATTTGAAGTTGATTCATTATGAATAATTGAAAGAATAGATGGAAAATTTTCCAAAGAGCATTCTAATTCACAAGAATCCAGATGAATCTTATCACAACCCAAATTTGATAAACAATCAGCAAGGGCATTGCCCTCTCTACAGGTATGTGAAATAATGTAGTTTCCCCAAATGATTTATTAGGAAAATTCCTATACCCGAGTCAACTAGGTTACCCCTTGAGGAACTATCAAAGTTCAAATTAAAAAAAGGAGATTCAGGGGGTTTCCATTTAATGGATGGTTTAATAATGGGAAATTTTCTAATATGGGGAAAAATAGGAGAAGAGATCACCTGTCTCTCCCAAGAAGAAAAGATAATGTTTGGGTTAAAATGAGTAAAGAAAAAATCATCGAGTTTTCAGAAATGTGCTTCTCAATGTTGATAAGAACCAAAGGGAGATCAGAGGAGGACTTCCTAAAAATTCTTTTATTATGCTCCCACCAAATTGACCAAATAACAATGGAGGGAGTAATTTTCCATAGGCATGCAAAGAGAGAATTCGTAAACAATGTGGGACAAGCTTCAAATAGTTCCCATAAAGATGTCGGTAGGGGGAAAGAGATAGACAACTTGTTCATGACAAAAGACCAGAATTGATATGCAAAAGTACATTCAACAAAAAGATGATCCAGAGACTCCACACAATTTCAACAAAGAATATAATTGAAGGGAAGGACTATCTACAACCTAACCAGTCTATCACTGGTAAGGATTCTTTTCTGAAGAGAAAGCTAGGAGAAAACCCCCACTTAAGGAAGGACTAACTTGTTCCAATAGAAGAGGAATGCCTGATGTGCAATGCTTTGATATTCCATATGATGGATATCTATATAACTATCTTTAACAGAGTATTTAGCATTTTTGGATTGATACCACAACAATCTATCTATGCCTCTAGACAAATAAACTAATCTTCCTACAAGGAAAAGGTTATAATCCCAAACCTGAGCTAGGGTTATGGGTAGAGAGGAAGGATATTTCTAGCTAACCTTATGAGAAAATATGTCAACATGATCTATATAATCTATCAATTTATCACTCCAATAGAGGGTGAAAATATCAATTAATTTTGAAAGAGAGTTTAGATAGTTCAAGGGAGGAAATCCATTACAAGAGTCTTTCCAAAATAACACATTATCCCCACCATGAACTTTCCAAGACATAAAATTTGAAACTACCTCTCTAGAAGAAATCATGAAGTTCCAAGTAGGGGACCCTGAAGGGGGATTAGAAATGGTGAAGATTCTATTTGGATTAGGGGAGTCTAAATACTTGGCTTGCATAATCTAAAACCAAAGGGATTGAGGCTTAAAATACATGTTCCAAACTAGCTTACCTCCAAATACTTTATTTCTAGCTGTTACATTATGTAAACTAGCACCCCCTAAAGGTTTATCCATGGAAATCTTCTGCAGAGAGACAAGAGGAATTTTCTTTTCATTAGTCATATTATACTTCCAAAGGAAAGAACGAATGATTTTTTTGACATGAGAAATAACCGAGTTAGGAGCTTGAAGAACTGAAATATAATAATTAGGGATGGCAACAAGCATAGTTTTAATTAAGAGTATTCTACCCGATAATGAAAGCCACCATGATTTCCAAGTTGAGATTCTACTTTTCAATCTACTAATGGCATTATCTCAATATGAAGGTTTAACTTGATTGAAAAAGAAGGAAATCCCAAGATAAGTGGATGACAAACTATCCAAAGGAAAGATAAGAATGTTAATAACTCTCCGTTGAATAAAATTTGGTGTAAAAAATATATGAATTCTAGACTTAAGAGGGTTAATAACTTGACCAAATCCAGAAGAATATAGAGCAAGAGTTTGTTTAATACACTTAGTCTCATGTATGGAATAACTGCTAAAAAGAAAAGTGTCATCATCAAAAAAAAATTTAGACACCACAATATTTAAGCTAGGAATTTTTGCACCTTTCCAATCAGAAAGATGATTATATTTTTGAATTGTTCTGCTAAAGGCTTCCGCCATCATAATGAACAAGAAAGGAAAAATAGGATCACCTTGACGAACTCCTTGGGAGGCATGGAAAAAATTTGATGGTACTCCATTTATTATGATTGAAAAAGATGCCATAGGTAAATAATTCTTAATCCATTCGCACCAATGCTTAGAAAAACTAAATTTCCTAAGAACTTTCAGAAGAAAAGACCAACAAACCTTATCATAAGCTTTCATCATATCTAGTTTAACAAAAAATGAGGGAATTTGATGTGTCTTAATAGAATGAATAACTTGAAGAGAAACCAATGCACCATCAGATGGTTCCCTCCCTCAGATAAAACCACCTAGTTGGGGAGAGATAACTCTAGGGAGTAGTGGCTTAAGTCTCAAATAAATTTATTTAGTAAAAATTTTATAAATTGAATTACACAATGAAATAGGCCTAAAATCCACAAATGTTTGAGGTGTTTTGATTTTAGGAATCAAGGTAATATGAGTAGTATTAAAATTTTTTAAGACATACCCTTCCCTACAGGATTATTCAATAGCAAGAAGAAGGTCAAAGCTGATGACATCCTAACATTTTTTATAAAAGAGAATAGTAAAACCATCTGGACTAGGAGACCTATCTGGAGCCATAGAAAAAACTATAATATGAAGCTCATCAATATAAAAAGGCTTCATTAAGAGATCATTATCACTGCTAGATATGAGATTGGGATGGATTGTAAAATTTCATCCACAACAATATTATCATCTACTAGAGGCATTGAAGGGGCTAGAAATTTTTTGAAGAAACAAACCCCTTCATTATTGATTTGTTTCTCTGATGTAAGAGTGGAACCAGATATGGAATCTTTAATAAAGAAGATAGACGAAGAGGCTTTCTTAATTTTAGCTGAGGCATGAAATTATTTAGTATTCTTGTCCCCCTCTTTCAACCAGAGTTCTTAGGATTTCTGCCTCCAATACATCTCTGCTCTAGAACAAAGGATTTCCCAATATGCTTGAAGGTCTTTTTGTTTTTTAGAAGTAATAGAATTCAATCCAAATTTTACAATATGTTCAGAAAGCATTCTAAGGTCATTCTCAACCTTGTCCTTTTCCTGAAAGATATTCTTGAAAAACTCTTTATTCCAACTCACAATTTTAGATTTGACAAAATTTAACTTTTTGTGAAACTGAAACATTCTAGTGCCTTTACAAAAGGGTGTACTTACCCACCATTGACGAAGAAGAGAAATAAAGTGAGGATGAGTAAAACAAATTCTTTTAAATTTAAAGGTTGACTTAAAATTGGGAGTACCAAGTAACTTTTCTATAGATAGTGAAATAGGGAAATGGTATGATTCTGATGTTGCAAGGATCTCTGAGGTCAAGGTGAAGTTCAAAAGCCTAGATTCATGCAGGATGAAAAATGTATCAATTCTAATAGAGATAGGAGAATTTGATGTACGATTATTCCAAGTAAAGGATCCATTGGTTGGAAGAACATCATAGAGTGCATTGTCTTGAATAAAGAAGGAAAATTCATCAACAACCCTTTGGGCTGTAGGATTCCCCCCACATTTCTCTTCTAAAGATGTAATGAAATTGAAACCACCACCCAAAATAATATGATGATCATCAAATTGATGAATATGATCAGTTAAGGAATTCTAGAGGGCAAGTTTATCTTGAGGAGAAGTAGGTCCATAAACATTAAACAACAAGAAATTAAATTTAAACCATGAGAGTCTAGCAACTACCAATTAGAGTCTGATAACACAAGCTGACCCTTAATAGATTTTGTATTCTAAAAAGTTATGAGACCACTAGAAGCACTAGAAGAGGGAACTAAAGTAGACTCCCACCATGACCATGATTTGAAAAATTTATCATATGATTCTTGAGACAATTTGGTTTCTTGGAAAAGGATGATATCAGCTTGAGAAGAATCAATAAATATTTTGATCCTACCTCTCTTGTCAGGGGCATTCAAACCCTTGACATTCCAGGAAATGATCTTCATGAAGATCAGGGAGAGAGACATGCTCTCCTTTGTTCTAATGAGGGGAGAAAACTTATCTAATATTGTAGGTTGAATACTGGCTTCTATTTCATCCTTAATTTTAGATGACAAAGGTTTCCTATCTCTTTGTTTGGAGTTTTAATCTTGAGGTTAGATTTTTGAGGTGACTGGGTATTAGGGGATTGGTCTATTGATAATTTTTGAGAAAAGTCAAAACCCTTCTCAAACATGGGTGAGAAATAATCCTCATAGACTGATTATTCTGAAAATAGAGGAGAGGAATGAAATTCAACACCTTCTTCAATTGTTGTTTCATCAATGAGTTTTGAAGCTACCAAAATTAAAATATCATTAGACATAAGTTGTAGCTCTTGTTCAGAATGAGGGGAGAAAGATTGGGAGTGAACCACATGGATAAAAGGTTGACTATTAAAAATGAGATTCTATATAATATTATTGTCAAGTACATTAGATTCAACATAACTATGTGAACACAATGATATATCTACCCAAGAAGACCCAAATTCTAGATAGGTCAAATAAAGAGGAGTTGGGGGCATGAGTTGAGGCTTCTCCCTAGGAAAAGGATTAACAATATCAATCTTCAACCTAAGATACAAATTCATGTTTGACAAATCATAAGAAAATGCTAGAATGCAAATTGATAATTAAATATCATTTCATTAGTTTATTAAATTTTTTTATAACTAATCCTTCACTTAAGTCCCTTAACTCAACCTTCTAATTTAGAATTGACAAATCAATTTAGAGCTGAGGGTGTTGCTATATTCAATGACAAAATTACTACCATGGAGGAGAATTTTGAATGCAATAATGTTATAACCAGGAAAGTTGAGACTATGGAAAAGAGAATTGACAAGCTGGAGAAGACCATGGGGAGTATTACATAACAGAGCTTTAATATCCTTAAGGCTTCAAATGAGCACATGAAGATCCTAGTGGACAAGCTCGACAATGGGAAAGGGAATCAAGAGATCATAGAGACTAAAGAGGATCAGGGACCTAGCAAGTGAATGAGATCCAGGTTCAAGAAGATGGAGGATGAAAATAAGAATGACATTGAAGATCTGAAGTTGTCTACTGTAAACATGTAGATTCTTGCTGATCAGGCTGTAGAACTGATGAAATGTGTTTAGACAACAACTTGCTGTCTTGCTTTCCTTTTTTGCTATCCTTTGTCTTTTGGCTGTTCTTTTTGTTTATGGACTCGGTTATGTTTTTTTTTTTTTGTGTTGATGCACTTGTTCTTTTGGAGCTTAAATGACTATCTGTAATCCTTTTGTTTAAGGTTTCAGGTCCTTTCAAAACCTATTTTTACGTAATCAAAACTAGTGTGTATATAATTGCATGATTATATTTCAATTATAATTAATATCAAGGAAGTCAATGTTCAGTATCTGAAATCCTGGATAAAAGATGAGCATGTACAAACAAGTGTGTGTGTATGTGTATTTATATAACAAACAATGGTGGGGATTGACTGATCATGTGAATCTCGCAATCAAGTAACTATGACTCTGTCCCTCAACTACATCAGACAAGTCAAATAGAAAAGTAAAACATACACGCCAACCATACACATGCAAGTTTTGGGTTAGAAAAAATCATAACATAAGTAACATCATCATATGTGAATAATCATCATCATCATCTAACTAACAAGATATAAATCAAACAATTTAAAGTATCATTGAAATGAATCATTAAATGTAACCAAAGATCTAATACTCATGAAAAGTGGTCTAAATAGGTTAGCATCATAAACATTAATGGCAGTAAAGGGGTGGGCACTACATCCTATCCCCCTTAAATTAGGCTTACTCCTAGATGTCAACAATTATGACTAGGATAGACTAGAAGTCAAACTATACTAACTACAAATGTCACACAAAAAATAAGATGAACATAACCATCACCCAATCATACTTCACACAAGAAATAATACAAAACATTCCATAATTATTAATTCACTCAAACACACACACACACACACACATCCCATCACTAAGAGTAACATAATTCTTGTTTAAGAGTAAACCAAAATCACATTGCTCAATCATTCATCATTTATAAAATTTTAAATAGATCTAGATCTTTATTCATTTAGCATTATATAAAAACATCTAATAATCAACTATATAAAACACACACTTTCATCAAATAATAAGTTGAGAAGTTCATGCAAAAATAGTTAATGAAACACTTATGCAAGCATATATGATACTCAATATATTTCATTTCATAAAATAACATAATATAGTCTATGCAATGTACTCCCCTATACATACTATCAGAGGTCCATAATGAACATGATAGAAAAAATACTTATCACAACACAAGGCCAACATATCAAACATTCAGAATAGCCACCATAAAATTTCAAAATGCAAAACCCAAATGGGGGATTACCAAGGTCAGCATTAAGTCATATCAAATGTTATGGCCATTTCAAAAGTAAATCAAGTGTTACTAGTGTCACAAAATAGATAGTGGAAAGAGAGTTAGGTGACTAATTCATGCATAAGAAAATTCTAAAATATCTATTGCTAGCCCATACATGTTACGAATAATTCATCAAGAAATAAAATAAAGTATTAATCATAAAATATCACTATTACATTTGAGGTCGAATTCTGATGACAAACTGTCAAAAATTCAACGGTTATCTGTCGAATGTTTGAAAAAAGGTGAAGTCAGAGTTATTTTGTCATAAATTGCAACAGAGATGGTAACCGTCGCAATTTTGACAAATTTTTTTCCAAAAATAGAAACACATAAAAATGTTATAGCATTATAGTATAATAGAATTGTAACTTGGAATGATGTCGGAACAATAGCATTAATGTCACAATTCTAATAGTTATTTAGTATCATTTTTTTATGGTTATCCCATCGGGAGTATAGCATGCCTATCACACTTTGGCATTAAAGCTATATCATTAATGTTGTAATTATGATAGTTATCCGGTATCATTTTCGATGTTTATCCCATCAGGAGTATAGAATCCCTATTGTACATTGGTGTTGAAATTATAACATTGATGTCAAAATTTTGATGGTTATCCAGTGTCATATCATTGATCCAATGAAAATACCACCTCATTATAGGTCAACCCCACCTATATTGTTGACTGTAATGTCAAAAACATGCAACATGTAGATATCCTCTACTGCACATCATATTGATAGATCCTTATTTTTTTCTCTCTTTTCTTATGTGTTTATCTCCCTTGAAGTGCTCTTTCTTGGGGATGTTTCATAGTGGATTCATTTTCTTTAGTAGGAGAAGCACATGAGGTGCACCATAGGCAACTATTGGTGATAACATACCATCATTTCCTGGATCTTCCCATATTTATAGTATAGTAACTTTTCATGCCACTTTGGTGGTGAGAGATGAAGAATTGATTCCCTTAAAGATACAAAAGGTTCAAATGATGAATTAGTACCTTGAACCTTTTGTATCTTTAAGGGGATCAATTCTTCACCGTTCACAACCAATGTGGCCTGCAACGTTACCATACTAGCAATAAAAGAAGATCTAGGAAGTGATGGTATGTTGTTACCAGTAGTTTCCTTGAGCACATCCCCATGTGCATCTCCTATGACAGAAAATGAATCCACTATGAAATGCCCCCAAGAAAGAACACTTCAAGGGAGATAAACACATAACAAAAGAGAGAAAAAGAGGGATCTACCAATATGATGTGTAGTAGAGGATATCTACATGCTGCATGTTTTTGACATTGCAATCGGCAATACAGGTGGGATTGACCTGGAATGAGGTGGCATTTTCATAGGATCATTGACATGACCTAAAGAATAATACATTAAATATATTAGCAATAATGGTGTAGGAGAAATAATATATTAAATAATATTAATCTCTAACAGATAACATTAATTACCTCTGCAATGGATCCATCAATAGAACCTTGCACACTCAATTCTTGTAGCCATTCAACCATGGCTCTATAGCCTTGCTGAAGGAAAATTCTCTTGTCATCTTCTATGAGAGGTCTATTGATCTCAGATCCCTTCCTTTATGCATTGTATCATTAATTTTTCTTCCATTGTTTCATCAAAACAAAATTGTTTGTAATTTATAAATATTCTGATATGATTTTTCATTTACTAATACTTACAGCTCATGTGACAAGTTTCAAATAATGTAGGGGGATGCTCCTACTTAAATTTATTCTCTAACATTGTCCTATACTGGCCCCTTAGATACTGTTAGGAATGGGAACACTGAGAGGGGGGGTAAATCAATGTTCACTATATTTAATCTTTTCTTAACTTTTGAAACTTAACTTGAATGCTTAAGTACTGAAATGAACATCAACATAAACAAGATACATAAAAACAAAACATAACACCAATATGGTTATGAGGAAACCCAAATAGGTAAAAACCTCGGTGGGAATTGACACCCACTAAGAACTGCACTAGTGTCTTATGATCCTTGTTAGAAGATCTACAACCCTGTTAGGAGGTGTTCTTTACAATGTTTTTAATACAGTGACCTTGTCAAGGGTTGGACCCTATTAGGAGTCTTTTACAATAACCTTGTTAGGGGTGGGGACACATTTTCCTAGAGCTCACTACTCAAGTGGTGAAGGCTACAACCTTCTGATCTTAGATACACACTATATCTACTGGATGAACAGGTGTTGTGACACTGCTTGTCTGATCAGTTCTTTTTATGCGCTGATGCTCTGACCTCTTGAAAAGATTCTATTAAATTCTTAATTCTCTTCACATACTTCTACTATGCTTATCTTATCTCTATTTCAACTACCATGCTTATTACAAAGGGCACATCTCATATTTATATGTGCTACCAAAAAGAATTAACTAGGTTGGCCTATAACTGATTACATACAACACTTCCAAGTGAATTGGATAAAGTGTGTTTACAAACAAATATAATTACATGTCTAAAACTTAATTACAATAGGCTCATAGCCTTTACAAAATAATAATACCATCGCTAATCAAATTACCAACAGTCGGCTGTATACTCTGTTCTGTTCTGGCATTTAATGTCTGTGCTACTTCACTTGTCTATATCTTCACCATACTGTATCTTCTGATCATTCTCTCTTAGACCAAACATGAATACACTCTTACCAAATTATCTTCTATGGCACATACCATAACTATGTTGTACGCATGTGCACTGACGCTCTGATCTACTGGTGCTCTGTTAACTATCTAGTCTTCTGTACTTAGCCAAATTTTGATCTTCTGATAATGTGTGCTGACTCCAAAACACTATATGACTTTGTTTCTATAATGAAAACACTATATTTATTCATATACAATAGTATAGTCAACTTGCCAACAATTTCCCCCTTTTTCATTGATGGCAACAAAGGAATATGGAAAAGTTACTAACTATACCCTTATACAAATTTTTTTTTAACATACTTTATCTTATATCTCCCTTAGACTCTATAGTTTACATCTTCTTTACATATAAGACTCCAAGACCCCATATTCTATACACAATACTCCCCTTTTGACATTAATGACAAAGGTGCTTAAAAAAATGTATCTCTACAAGTACTTACAAGGAAAGTACATTCGGATATGCAATCTATAAATTATGGATCTCTTGTTTCCAAAATGAAATCAATGCATTGACAGTTTGGAGATGGGCACATAGGGCATATGTTAGCTTCTCCATTTTCTCCAAATCTATGGTAGGATCTTGATCATATGTCACCATGGTGGCATCAATCTCCTTGATGTTCTGATTAAGTACATCAAGAGAGGGTGCAAGAGAATTCTTGAGCTGTGTTTACCTTGCCCTTATCTTAGACATCTCTTTCTCAGCTTTTTCAATTTTGTCTATCTATCCTTTGTACACATGATTACAAATGTTGACATTGGTGGAGGGATCTTCCACTAATTTCCTTACATTTTCTATCATTGCTTCTACCTCTTGGATCTTCTTGTATAGATCAATAGTTAACTTATCTTGATTCATAAAGCCAGTAATAATCTTCTTGCCCTTTGCTGCAAACTCCTTCAAAGATGCTTGACCAATCTTTAGTGAACTTAGGTCAAGTGAAAAGTTGCTAACCAATTCACTTAGCCTCTTCTTCTTATATTTTCCTTTTGCAACTAGGGATGCAAATTCTTCCGAGATAGAAAAATTAGTCTTGAAGTTTGAAATAATTGTGCTTACATCATCAAATGAATGGACCTTAGACACATTCTTGTCTAAAGGTAACAAGTTTTTCAAAATGTGGATTGATTCAACAAACAAAGGGTTCCTCATTACCTATTTCTCTTTTTCTTTTTCCATAGCTAAGACATTGATCTTGATTAGGTCTTCTTCTCCCCAAGAGTCCAAGCTAGTGGTGTCTGGTGTCAAACTTGACAAAAATGATACAAAAGGTAATGGAGTGATAGGAGTGTTATCCATCACTTCTTGTTTTACTCTAATTGTCATCTCAATAGATGGCTCATTTATTTGTTCATTTCCTTTTACCTCTTCTTCTCCTTTCTCCTCTTCTACCTTTCCTTCCTCTTTTTCTATCTCCTTCTCTTCTTCTTCTTTTTCTTCCTCTTTTTCTATGTCCTTCTCTTCTTCTTCACCTGTTAGATCTTCTATTAGTACTTCTTCTTGTAGCTTAGGTGAATTTTCACTACATAGAGTTTCAGCTTCTTGTGTGCTCACAAAATCTTCCTCAAACTTGTGCAAGTCATTATTTGTGGCCTCCATGGCTGTCTCTACATTATCAATGAAGATTGTATCATCTTTTTGAGTCTCTATCATGGGTGTAGACTTTTCTACCTCTGTGGGTGTTTCAACTATAGGTGCTGAATTTTGAGGACCTGTAAATGGTACATTTGTGGTCTCTGACTCCTTGGCTAGCTTTATTGGCACTTGATTTGTGGGTGCAGTAGGTGGGTACATGTTCCTATTTAGAAAAACTTTCTCAAAGGCTTTCTCTATTTCCTTTGCAACCAGCTCATAATTCTTATCCATGATATGTAGTGTTCTAGACTTGCTTCTAAGGTGCAGCTTCACCAAATCTAGCAACAAAGTTTTCTCCTCTAGAGAACATACCAGGAGGATTTCATCGAGAATTTTCTTTCTTATTCTTAGATCTTCCTCAATTGCCTATCTTTTCAAGAATTCCAAAATGTTCCATACATGTTTGGAATCACTATTTTTAGTTCTAGGACTGTCTTCTTAAACTTTAGCATATGTTTGATAATCATTCCATGATTCTCTGATTTGTCAATCTCACTGTATTTCTCATAGAATTTTCCTATCTGATCAATTCTTCCTTCCTCAATTATTCTTGTACTCAACACTTTTAGACTAGGTTTGAAACTTACTTGTGGAGGTGCTTGTGTGTTTTTTCTGACTTCTTGTAGTGTGCGATGATGGGTGGCTTGCAACTGTCTCTTTCTTCCTCTTAGTTATTGTCTTATACTCAAGAGGAGTTGTAAGATCAATTGTTTCTATGGGCATAGGAGGGGTAACATCTATTTTGTCCTATTTATCCTTTGGTTCATTGGTTTTCTCAATCTTAACCCTTTTCATCTTAGGATCATCAGATTCTACATGTACTACCAATACGCTCTCAATTCCTAAAGAAATCTTTTCTTGTCTTGCTTTTTCAAGGTCTTCTTATGTTACTCCATGAATTCTGAGTATCTCAGAAGTAACCTTAGCTACTTTCCTCTTAGTTGCTACGCTATTCAAAACTGCATCAACTTCTCTTGTCTTTTCTTCACAAGTCCCCCATCTTGGTTCATTAGGGTCCTTAGGTGCTGATAGAAATAATTGTGCATATGCTTCTAGGATTGGTTCCTCAACCTCATATCCAAGTGGATGAATCCAATTTATTCTAGGCTCCACTTCTTCCATGCAAGTTGTGTTAGTTTCTAACATAAAGAAAATGATGTTCTTCTATTTATCTATAATACTTTTTGGTATCCTGTACCTCATCTACATTTTGACCCTGAATGTCTTCAATTCTAGCGTTATGTAATCCTTCAATGTGCTCTTAGTAGATGCCTTGAGAGATATTTGAGGCATTGTAGGCATACTTTTGTCTAAGTATAAATCTAAGACCTTTCCAACTATATGGAAGTGTGAGGTCTCACCCCGACCCATCATAACATCTTTCCTTTTCTGCATTTTGATACAGTGATACACTTGTTGATCTATTTTGGATTGAGACTCGAGATATGATATTTTGATGGTGATTATTATATTATGTATGTGTGGATGTGAATCTAGAGTACATCATGATTTTGATTATGCATGGTTGTTAGAGTAAATTATTCATGTTAGATTTGAATACTGCACATGATGATTATGTATGTATGATGTTCGAATATTATTGAATGGGAAATTGTGATTTGAGTTGAGCTATACATATTGGGTTATGATACTAAATAGGAAATTGAATATGTATATTTCATGCAATGTTATCATCTTGAACTACTGATGCTCAATGTGAAGTGTCCAGGTATGAGAACCATGGGAATTATCAGAGAACCAAGGTTAAACACATGTGAACTGAGTAAACCAAGGCTTAGTCCAATGTGGGATTACAAAGCCTCATTGTAATGTGAACTTGTTGTAAAAGTGAATTTTCATGTGCATTAGTAGTTAGCTTAGTGTTGTCTTTCTTGGCATTTGTATGTAATGTGCAATTGTTAGTGTCACTTGACACTTGTAATGTACTCATTTAAATTTATTTTATTCCAGCCACTTCTAGAGGCCAATAAGAAGTTCTAGGGGTCATTTTTGGCATAATTTATGTATCTTAATGTTAGGGGTATGGGTTAGGAAGGTTTTGAGCATATCCTAAACCCCCTAGAGACTTTGGCAACCCTTTTTTGAACCCATTTACCCTTACCTACGAGATTGGATGGATCTTGACCCTTACCCAACTTCACCTTTCCTTCCAATCAAGCATTAATCATGGGGGGACAAGGAAAATCAAGGAGACCTTAGAGTCAAATCTACAATTATGATTGGTGGGTGGGTAGAATTTGGAGCCCTTTTTAGAGGCCTTGGATAGAATTAGAGGGTGTTCACCCACTCTCTAATTTTAGAGACTTTAGGGTTTTGGAGGAGGAAGAAAAGTGGATAAGCTCTTCTCAAATTTCCATTTCCATCACACTTGTGGAGGTTGGTTACTCTTCTCATGGAGGGATTTCTACTTGTGCATTATATTAGCTTGTATCTTTCTCTCTCATGTATATGAATCTTGATTCTTGTTGTGACAATGTGTTGTAAGGGAGGGATTTTGGGTTTGATTTCATGGTTTGATCTTGTTCTTTTTGCTTGATTGAGGGAGTTCTTGTTTATGGGTGTGAGGCATTACTCACCCTTTTGGGAAGGGAAGAAGTGGCCTATGGGTGGAGGGGTTAGTTGGGCTCTCCATGAGGTGAGAGTCTCTTCTCTTGGAGAAGAGGGATAAGTCCATGGTGTATGGGCACCATGGAAGCCATTGCATTCTTGTATTTTGAAGAGGATGTTAAGAAAAGTATGTGTATGAAGAGGCATTTGGATATGCATGGATATGTAGCCTTGAAGAGGCATTTTAATACTCATGGTGAGAAAATTTGTATGTAATGGCATTCTCCCCTTGGAAAAGCCCACCTCCACCCTCTCAATGAGCTTGTAAGACTCATTTGTGTAACCTTGGAAGGGAGTAATTTGTTGTATGTGCATTTGTGTAAATTGTTTGTGAGCATCTTGTTGATCTTGTTGCATACCCATTTAGCCTTGGTTCTCCAAGCTTGGGGGTGGTCTCATAAGAGACCTTGGTTGGGTGGTGAGCACCCATGGTTCTCTCCTTTGTTGCAGGTTTTGAGGTCAACACCCAAGTGGAAAAGCTTGAAGAAGTTTCTCTTGTTGAGCTTGTATCAACTCTCCTAAGTTGTTGTATTATTGACCTTGAAGGAGATCTTTCTCTCTTGTATATTGTAAAGAATTTCCATTATTGAGTTCATTGTAAAATAGTAGATGTATATGAAAGGGTATATGTAATATGATGAAGTGAAGTAGCTCTTTTATGTTGATCTCTCATTGAGTATTCCATCAAAGTGTAATATATAATTGTAATGTAAATGCTTCTTCATCATAGAGATTATGTAATGAAATTGATAGGATGTCTATAATGAAAATGCAATGTATTTCTATCTTGTCTAATTGATTTTTGCTTCTTAAGATAGTGGAGTTATTTTCTTTAAAAAAAAAAAGTTATTCAAAGTTGGCAAGAGAAGATATGAAATCATTCAATAGTATGTAAAATTGCATTAATATGGATAGCCATGAAACTCTTAATACTTGGATTCATAGTTGAAAGCTCCTTGCAATCTATCTTATGGTAGACCAAACTCATACTTAAATAGACCATACTTGGATGAAGAAACTTGATCATCTCTTATTCTCTTTCAAAAGAATTATCCATGGAATAACTGATAAGATGAAATATCAATGAGAGACATATATGCATTCTAGACTTACTCATTTCCTTCTTTGAGCAACTCTTAAACTAAACCACTAATTGCATTCTAAACACCTCACCTATGGCTAGTAAATAAAACAAAGAGATCAAGTTGATGAAGTATTAGTCATATTGTAAAAAAAAAAAAAGACACTTCCAGAATTTGCAAGAGCAATTTTGCTCTCTGGAAAATGTAAGGGGATAAAAGTATCCCCATACTACACAGAGAATATTCCTTGTTTTTATTATTTATGCACTAAATAAAGTTAACTAAATTAAAACATACCCTAGACTACCACTAAAATAAAGACTTAGCCTATATAATGCTAAAGTGGGTGTTTAATATACCTCCACTCATGACCAAGCTAGTGGCCCCCACTAAAGCTCTCTTCCTAGGCACAGGTGTTGGACTTGGGAAAGCTTTATGTTAAATTTCTTAACCAAACACCTCCCTACGTGGGTACAATGGGGCGTTGAGAAGTGACCCTTGTCAGCAAAAAGATTTAAAGCACTGTTATTTTACTTTAGTCCCTTGTTCCATGCACAAATGGTTTGTCAAGGCTTTAATACATTTGCCAACTTTCAAGTTACCCCCTTACATGCGTACCTGACTTAGAACTTTAAGTCTGACATTTCCCTCTTGTCATAAAAAGTACTCCATTCCTTGTCCTGCATACCATCTTCTTGGTCTCCTCTTTGGGGAAGGCAGATTAATTGTCTTCCACTTGGTTTGACTTTAAAACCATTTCTCTCATTCATTAGCCTTGGGTTGTGAAAATCCTCTTCATGAGAAGAGTGGGGCCCACTTGATTTGCCCTCCCTTCCTAGAAATGCGCCCACTTTGCCTAGGGCTTAGTCTAGCTTGTAGGGAAGCTAGTGGGAATAGGTGGATGTTAATGGGTTTGAATAGTAGCTTAGTAGGATTTAGAGTTTAGTTTAGTTTATTTTGAATTTGATCTTTTTATGTTATTACTATTATGTAGTGGTAAAAAAAATAATAATAAATCATTCCTTTTCCACTAATAAAATTATCTTGTTATTTTAATTGCCCACCTCATTGGGCTTGCTAATACTAGTTATTAATCTCACATTATTATTATTAGTAGTTTATTTTATCTAAGTGTTATAGTTTTAACGAGGCTATCATATAGTTAATTAGGTGTGTTTAATTTGTAACTTGATTATTAATCTAAAGCATATTTGGGTATGTTGGAAACTCAATTGATTAGATTCAGTAGGATTAGCGAGTATATTTAGTAAGTTAGATCTGTCAATTATTATCCTTAAACCATTAAGTCCCAAATCTGGTATTAGTGTATTAGGCTTTTAGTTAGTAGTATTAATGTTCCAACCTAACTAAGAATGAATTAAACGATTATCTAGTAGTTTTGTCGGGTTAGGTTCTTACACTGTTAGCAGTGGAACTTCTTAACAAACTAATAAGTCAATTCAATTAAGTCCATTCTGATAACAAGACTGGAGATTCCCCTTGCTAGATCCTCCTATTGTTACAGTCATTACAAGCACATCCCTAACCACTTTTTGCATAGGAGTATCTGTGTCGATCCTTAGGCTTAGTAGAGCAAAGTGTTGACATAGTCATATGTTATTTCGTATCATCTTTCAAAAAAAAGTTGTTACATTTTTTTGGATGTTTAATTTTGGCATGACAGGAAGTACATGTAGATAATCAAAGACCCAAACCTGAATATTTTGGTCTTATCATGTTTTATGGCTCTAATGTTGTCAATTAGTTGTGCACGCAATATCTCACATGTATTGAACTCACCATTTTCTCTCACAAGTCTTATTGCTGCAAGAATAGTGGCCACTGACACACTATTCACCTTGCTGGTGTGTTGAAACCTATATCCTAGTATCATAGATATCAATTTGATGTCTTTCTCCTCTATAGGCTTAATTGTCATTCCACGCCTATCACTTCTTGATTCACATGCCTATTCTACTAGTTTTCTCACATCCTTGCCTGCTGGAAGAATGATGCCTTTATTAGAGAGACCTATCATCTCATGAATGAGCTCTCCTTTGATTCTTACTAGGACTTCACCTATCCAAAATAGGTCATCATGAATTATTCTTAACAGGATCTTGATCCACTCAGATTCATAGAACTCATATGTCGTAGCATATTCAACTATGGGATGGTTTTCCAATTGCATGAACTCATCAAGGAAGGTTTTATCTGGTTTCATCATAGTCTCAATGTGCACTCTAATTCTATCAAGACCTATTGGTTCCTTCTTATAGTAAATGTATGCATAGATGTCTTCAACATGCATAACACCCATAGGGGTTTGGGAGAATGCTCCTTCTAGGTCATCCAAATTAGATTTGAAAGGGTGCCTTTTGAAAATGTATCTCTTCTTCTCCACAACATCAAACACAATAGGAGTAGCCATAACTTACTTGTATATCACTTTACAATTGGTTTTCAAGAACTTCTAAATCATCACAATGGATTAGGGCTTCTGCAACTAATCAAACATACTTCTTCGCTGGTGAATCAAGATTCAATCCTTCACAATCAACTACTAGGGCTTCTATGATCTCTAATTTCTCAAAATTGAATGAAATGAGTGATCTGTAAGTCTCTGAGTACTTTAAAGTGAAAAATTCCACCATTAATGCTTGGCACGTAAACCAGACTTTCACTAAAAATCTCCAACTTTCATTCTACAATCAATCAGGTAGTGTGCTCTTGCACATAGGTTCTAATAGTCTCCAAAAGGTTAAATCCAAATGTGCATACTCTGAGGGTGAGTATACCATCCGTGCAGTGGTCTAGAGCTAAATTAGCCCCCCCTATGACCCCAAGGGTCATTCATCTAGATGTAGAGGGTGCGTCCACTGTGGATGCATCCAATACATACTCATCAACCATATCCTTCTTTTCCTCTAACCAAATCAAGCTCACATCCTCTACAACTTTTACAAACTTGACTTCTCCTTCGGTATCTAATATTGATTCTTCTAGCTTTTTAGGGCTTTCTTTACTTTGCATTCTTGATCTACAAAACTTTGAGATGTGTCCAGTCTTGCTACATGAGTGAAAACTAATTAGAGGCCTTAAATTACTTGACACATTGATATGAGTCACCATTTTACACTATCTAGCTGAGTGACTGTTATAATTACATATCTAACATGTAATACTCTAAGAAATTCTTGCATTTGTTTGATTCTGATTTCTTTGATTATTCTGAGCCTTGTTCTTCTGACTTGTTTTACAATTCATAGCTCTATGACCAAATTTATTGCATGAATAAAAGTAACCATTGAAAAGTCTTACCTCTTTACAATTCCTGTCTATATGTCCATGCTTGTTACATGCATAAAAATTTTGGTCTACTTGCTTGCGCTCATCCTTAGAAGGTTCAATACTATTTTTAGTCTGACTTCTAGTCTCCTTAGAATCTATGGTGTCTTCTAGTGCTTTTATTCTTGCTCTCATGTTGCCAATCTAATTTTGTAATTTATCAATGTGATTCTTTGCATCTTTCAATTTAGATTCCAACTTTTCTTTGTTTTTTCTTAACTCCAAGATTTCCATATTTTCTTTCCTTAATTCTTCATTCAGTTGAAGGTTCTCCTTGATCTATTCATCATCAAATTCTTGATTGTTAGTTATCTTTTCATCCATCTCTTCAATATGATCTTTTAGAGATGTGTTCTCTTCATTTATCTTTTTGACCATCTTCCCTAAATCACTGTTTGAACAATCTTTCAAATCTTTTCTTAGTATTTTGATGACTGCTTGAGAATCACTGACTTTTTTCTTTTAGTTCTTCAATTTCTTTTTCAGTTCTATCAAGGTCTTCAAGAGAAGCTTCAAGATTCTTTTTTAGATGTTTCATTTCTCCCTTATCCATGATCACCTCAAGTAGTTAAACTTCTTTGCCGAGGACCAAAGCTTTGATACCAATTTTTAGGAATGGGAACACTGAGAGGGGTGGTGAATCAGTGTTCACTATATTTAATCTTTTCTTAACTTTTGAAACTTAACTTGAATGCTTAAGTACTGAAATGAACATCAACATAAACAAGATACATAAACATAACACATAACACCAATATGGTTACTGAGAAACCCAAATAGGTAAAAACCCTGGCGGGAATTGACACCCACTAAGAACTACACCAGTGTCTTATGATCCTTGTTAGAAGATCTACAACCCTGTTAGGAGTTGTTCTTTACAATGCTTTTAGTATAGTGACCTTGTCAAGGGTTGGAACCTGTTAGGAGTCTTTTACAATAACCCTCTTAGGGGTGGGGACATACTGTCCTAGATCTCACTGCTCAAGTGGTGAAGGCTACAACCTTCTAATCTTAGATACACACTATATCTGCGGGATGAACTGGTGCTGTGACACTGCTTGTCTGATCAGTTCCTTTGATGCACTGATGCTTTGACCTCTTGCAAAGCTCTAATACATTATTAATACTCTTTTCATACTTCTACTATGCTTATCTTATCTCTATTTTGACTACCATGCTTATTACAAAGGGCACATCTCATATTTATATGCGCTACCAAAAACAATTAACTAGGTCGGCCTATAACTGATTACATACAATGCTTCCAAGTGAATTGGCTCAAGCATGTTTACAAAAAAACATAATTACATGTCTAAAACTTAATTACAATAGGTGCATAGCCTTTACAAAACAATAATATCATCGCTAATCAAATTACCAACAGTCGGCTACATACTCTATTCTATTATGGCATTCACTATTTGTGCTACTTCAACTATCTGTATCTTCACCATACTGTATCTTCTGATCATGAAATCTTAGATCAAGCATGAATAAAATCTTACCAACTTATCTTCTAGGGCACATACCATAACTCTATCGTATGCATGTGTGCTGACACTCTGATGTACTGGTGCTTTGTTAACTGTCCAGTCTTCTTTACTTAGCCAAATTCTGATCTTTTGATAATGTGCGCTGACTCCAAAACACTATATGACTTTATTTCCATAATGAAAATGCTATATTTAGTCATATACAAAAGTATAGTCAGCTTTCCAATAGATACTTCATATAGATTACCCACGAGTATATACCACTACACATATACTATTTATTGCTTTCCTAAATCCATATAAAATATAAAATACTATACCCACTGCCTCATGAAGTATTCGCTATTCTAACTAGTTTGTTCCATTTGGTGTTGAGTATTGTATACTATGATTAATGCTTATTTAATAATCTTTATCATATTACCTGTATGCATATTTTTTTTATATTCTTATGTCTCATGTTTATCTCTATTCCATTATATTTTGTGCTTCTTACGTGCCATGTTAAGCTTAGTGTGCTTGTTGCCTATTTTAAGCTTCCATGCTTTCTTGCATGCCTTCTTTACTTTCATGTTTTTCCATTCATGTTTCATATTATCTTCCCATGCTGCATAGTTTTCTGATGGTATATGATTTATCAAGTTTCTATGTTCCATGTTGTTATCTATGTTCCATGATATCTATGTTTTACTTACCTATGTCATGACCCTAATATTATGAATGTTTCCTTGTCATGCATAGGATTGTATATTTATGATCCTTTCATATCCATGATTCCATATTTATTATCCTTATCATCACATTTATACCGTAGGAATATTATCATTCTTAGGTCTAACAATTACATGTAACACTTGTCATGCCCCAACATTTTGCATCCTAATTTTGTCTTTGTAATCCCTATTTAGAATTTAGGTACATGTGCCTTCATGTTTATCTCCTATTTGCATGTGCTTACAAAATATTATCCATTTATAATTCTACAAGATTGATATGTTTGCAAAATCTTATCAATTACTTTATCACTTTTCTATTTTATCATTATCATATAGCCTTTTTGTCTTTGATTCCTCTCATCCATTGAATATGACCAATTGGATGGGTCATATATTGTCAATAGTTTTTTTATGGTGGAGGATTTCATTGACATATTGTGACATTTTTATGCTATCAACATATTCAAATAGAAATATATCATTTGCAAAGACACATCTATCACACAAAGTTCTATCTCATGTGGATTTTCATCATATTGCATAGAGTCTTATCACAATACATCACCACACTCTTTGGAGTTCTATCACATTACCACATTGTCTATACCTTTATTTCATGTTCCCATTGCAAGAATGGTCAAATTAAATTTTAGAATAAAAGGGATCTTTTCATACCACTTACAAAATAGAAGAAATCTCCTATCACTTTTCTTCTCTTTTCACCTTTTTTTAGATAGTTAGATCAACTTTTATTTCTTGATTATTTTAGTAATGTGGTAGTGGCTACTAATTGCATAATTTATTATTGTTTTAAAACTTTTGGTGGAATTCCCATCCCAAGGAGATTATAAGAATAAATATTCTATTGATTTCTAAAGATGGTATCATTTATAGGTGTCTAAATATTTACTTTTCATATTTATAAGAATATCTATATGCATTGAAATGCACCTTCATGTTAGATATGCATTCACATCTAAGTGGAATCAGATTTAGTGCCAAAATTCAGCCAAGATAAACTATAAAGAAATATTGAGTAGTGGTACACAACATTCCTTTTAAGCTGCTTCAACAAAACCAACTCTATTGTTTCCAAAATCAAACACAGTGTGGTAAACACACATGAAAATATCTCCAAGAATGCTACACATAACAGAAGAATCTATTTTGGAATAATACGAACTTTGAAAAAGTGGAAAAAAAAAACTCTTTATGTATTCTGCACATTAGATTTCACACCTTAACAAAGGATTTCAAACCAATTCCTGTACATACCAAATAGGTCCTCTGGGAGGAGACACATCTAATCCAGTGAAACCACTTATACATTGTGTTACAGATCCCTCACCAATATTAAGAATGTACTGCCAAAGCATATGATTTGAATATAAATACCAAAACAATTATCCCAATTCAGACCTCTCCATTTCTAGTGACTAAAATATAACTTTGGCACAATAAGAACATAAAATAATAGTAAATACTACTTGAGGAAACTAAAAAAATTGATGGTGATGACATTAAGAATGGGAATATTTTCCCAAAGCATGCACATACCTACTCTGGTGTTAGGTCAAACTTTTTCTCCCCAATTGTAAAGGAAATAGTTGGCATGATTGACATCTTATCACAATCCATAGAAGTTCATCCATTTGGGCTTGACAACTGTTCATAGAGCTATGACACATCAAAGAAATATGAAGCATAAAGTCTCTTATTTCAAGTCTCTATCTCTAATAATATTTTGTTAAGGCAACATTACCTCACTGACATAGTTCAATAGCCTGATCTTTGTATGGTTTTGAGAAAGTTGATTATGAGCCCATAGTATAGTTTCCTCACAAGAATAACACATAGAATTAATGCTGCAAGTTCCTGGTTCTTCCCTATGCTCTTTCTTAGTTACACTAGTGATTCCCATATTGTAGAAAGGAAAATTCAGGCATTGTCAGTATTTCAATTTTAGGGTATGATTGATAATCAACATATTAAGATTGAAACATGTATCATGCAAACAATTCTTATTGAATTAACCTAAAGAGAGTGAAAATTTTGACCTAACATCATGGGCACCATTATATGATCAATAGCCAATTTCAAAGCAGATTTTTTTGGGGCTCTACCTGCATAGAATTAAAATAATTTAAGAAATAGCTTAATTACATTGTACATAAATAAACATTGAGCATATGTACATTATATGCAACTATCTTTGAAATGGATTGACATTTTAAAATATGGAAAACTGAAATGAGAAAACCTAGTCCATCTATGCCATGCTACAAAATTGTGGCACCAAACAACATATATAATATGGATGAACTAGAAGTAACCAGACATGTGCTATCAAAAGATCCGATATAATGTCTCCATACTGAGATGCTATGGTTTTGCATTCTTTGCTAGAAATTCCTTCTACTCCAATGGCATGGTTGATTTTTCCACAATAGCTTGTGTTTGTAATGGAAACCAATCAATCAAAAAAAGTATAGCCTAAAAATTGAATATTCATTATAGTCTTCATGTTTTGGCATAAGTGAGCCTACTTAAGAAAAAATGTTTTAAGTTCATATGCAAAGCTTACTATAATCTAATTACCTAATTCACTTGGAAAAATTTAGCCAAAATAATTGTTGCTTGACTAGTTTCATTATGAAAAGATAATACATATATGGTGGCACCTACGAACTTAGAAGGAATTTGATAAACATGAGATAATAACTCAATCCATATAAAGAAAATTCTAGTTTAACCAAGTTTGAATATTCACTTAGAAAAATCTCTGGTTTATTAAATCCATTCATTTGGACCTTGACCGAAGGGATCTAAATTTTGGTTAAAATGAAAATCAGTAGTCTTCGTTCAATAAACTATTAACTAGTTAAAGAAGTTGAATCTTAATTTGAACACTCTTCTATCTGAGGAAACAATATAATACTTCCATTTTACATAAAATACAATGATGGGAGCTCACCAAATTGGTACAACATTTTTCACAGAAATTTGTTGAAACCCAAGTCCCAGTATACCATCAAACTTAGCAGCTAGGAATGTTAGATCTAGTTCATTTGTAGCCTCAACAAAAACCTACACCATGATGAAAAGTATACTAAACTTATATTATTTTGTCATCAAAGCCTTGGGATGATAAATTTATCATAGCTTTTAAGAATGTGACTAACCTGATCTTCAACAAGCATGTTCCCAAATCTAACATGATCTTGGCTAAAAAATATAGACATTGATCTAGGACCATATTGGATTTCAATTTTTTTACCTACCAAAGTAAATTATGCTAGTGTCACCATCCCACGGCCTTATATGAAATCTTCAAATCATGTATGATTTTTATAATATAGAAATGATAGTGATTATTACTCTACACTAAAAAGAATGCCTCAATTTTGGTAATTTGGTAAACAAGAAGAAGACCAATGTTGCAAAAAATTCAATGAAGACCCCATGGATTCAACATGAAGAAAAATGGATATGATCACCTCATGTCTATCCTCTTAATTCTATCCTTCCTTATGAACTAATATATGAAAATGTTTATAGTAGAAATTTAATTAGAGTCCTGAATTATAGTAGTTTTGATCACTACTAATAAATATTTGTGCCCAGAAACTAAGATAAACTTGTCAGTAATTGAATGACAATAATAATTCCATAAAAAAATTTAAACCTAGTATCGATGAAAAGACTTGTAAGAGAAAAGAGATCAGCATTCTTTTTTTATGTGCTTGACTTATCTACATGTTATGTTGAATGAAAATAGCAAGCAACATGTGCAAAACAACCCAAGTATAAATTAGTTTCATTCATCATTGGTTTGAAGTATCAACATAAGTCCTCTATCTCAAAGTCAAAAAAATTGTGTGAGACAAATCATAACATAGATATCCAACTAACCTTGGCTAGTGACCAATTATCACATGCAACAAGAGACAATAGACAAAATAAGAGAAAAGTGCAACCTCTTCCAAACAAAAATTCAAGATAGTTGGCATTCAGCTATGTACAAACTGCACAAAGTTCTTTGTAAATATAGATAAAATCATAATATGTTTTGGTCTTTTACTTGGATATACTGAGTAGTAACTCTCATGTATGATTGAGGAGTATTGTTTCCATTGTTTTATATTCATATGAATCCATTTTCAAGTCTTTCTATTGAGTAATAGCTGACTGTACTAAGATAGTGAGGATTCATGAATGAATTACTTGCATTCAATGAGGGTATAGTGTTTTTGTAAGATTTTTCAAATAGAAAAGATTGAACCAAGGATCTAGAGGTTAAATAAAAGCACAAGAGAGATGATATGAATGCAATGATTGATATTGAATTGATCCAATGAATTCACCTTACATGATTATTCAATGTACATAATAGGCCTCCTTATATAGGAAAGGTGATAAGAGAGAATGAAAGGAGCTAATAAGCTATCACCTATGCTAGGTGTAATCACATGTCCACTAAATGTGGATCATCCTCCATTATGAAATGAAGTCTATGCAATACGATTAGGATGATAATGTGATAAGAGCACTAAAGGTGGATCTCACACCTAAAGTGGAATTTATCCTACACCATGTGCTTAATTGAGGTGCAAAATCCTAGGTGTCTCAATGAAAAACTACTATGAAATAAATTATCCTAAGTAAGATTAAGTTAAGTTTAACTAGGAATATTTAATTACACCAACACCCCCCTTAAGTGAAACTTAGGGAAATGCACTTAAAATAACAATGCAAGATGGGTTCTGACAACTAGGCCATGTTAGGTACCCATGTATAATATGCAATGCAATACATGAAATGAATAACTCTGATAAAGTGGAGAAAGAGGGAAAACCTCATGGGAAAAACCCTCTCCCAAAAAGAGAGAAGAAAATAAGATGCATGGATGGATAGAGTATCAAGACCCCCAAGAACTACA
The DNA here is from genome assembly GCA_027943335.1 of Chamaecyparis obtusa. NCBI lineage: Eukaryota > Viridiplantae > Streptophyta > Pinopsida > Cupressales > Cupressaceae > Chamaecyparis > Chamaecyparis obtusa. The sequence goes on from BSBK01002918.1 coordinate 228,500, forward strand.
TACATCATGTATATACAAATAATTTTCCCCCCCATAAGAAGGATAGTTGGAGACATGATATCCCCCCATAATGAAGAAGCTCCCATGTTGATGAACAGTACCTACAAAAAAAATCCAATGCTTACAAGAAACATGTCTCCCCTTAGGAAGAAATAGATACATCAAATGATGAAGAAACCAATACATGTGTGAATGGAAGGAGGATGAAGATGAAGGTATCCATGAATGAATCTTTGGAGTCTAAATAGGTATCTCCAATCTCAAAGTCTATTACCTCATGTGAGAAACCAAGTGAAGAAGGAGAAGAATCAAGAACACCAATCTCCAAAGAAGGTGAGGAAGTATCCCCAACTATGATGCTATCATCAAAGGAAAGAGAAACCCCATCATTTATGTCTCCAAAATCTACATCATGATAATCAACAAATGTTGAAGATGCATCCAAGTAGTCATCACATTCTATAAGATCTGAAACACTATGATCATCCTGCTGAATAATAGATCTCATGTCTAAATAAGTGGGAGGTGGAGTAGTAGGAAGATCAACACTTGTATCAACAAAAAAATGATTCAAGTACCCAAAGTTCTCCTCATATACATAATTATCCCTTGGAAAATGGTGTGTACATCATAAATATAATCATCATCATCAACAAAATGTGAAAAAGAATACAAGTGTGATGTATGATCAAAAACTCCCATAGCTATGACATCTCTAGTCTCCATGTCCCTAATGTAGACAAAATCAGGAGTGAACTCAATAATTTTACCTTGTACCCCATGTGTAATTTGGTAAAGAGAAATGATATTAGTTGTTAAGGATGGTACACAAAGAACATCATTACATGTCCCCTCTCCCATAGGAATAGAACATTTCCCACAAACTCTCATGAATGTTTTGTTACCCATCAAAATATTAGGATAATTACAAGGTTCAATAGAATCTAAAACATATCCATAGAAGATGTTATATGATTTGATGCACCTGAATCATGAAGCCATTTACCTTACCTAGGATGTGTGGAAGCCAAAATTTCTTGTCCTTTACCTTTATCTTTGGATGATGATGGAGATGTAGAAGATGCCAAATATGTAGAAGAAGGAGTAGACACTGATGAGGGAAACTTGATATTGTGATTTTGAATAATGTGAGTTAGCTCATCAATCTTCTTTTGAAAACACTTATGCTCATCGTGTCCTAGATTTTTACAATATGCACATTTATCCCTTTTTCTTCTGGATGTTTCCTCTCCTGAAGAGGGCTTGGATTTAGAAGTATTGTGTGAAGGAGATTCATTACCTTTTTCATGAGGCTTAGGATCCTTATATTATTTCTTTCCTTTTCCATTAGAAGCCTTTGATGTAGATTCACTTGCAATCAATGCATGATGCGTGGAAGGCTTTAATTGACCCATGTGTGCCAACTTTGTTTGTTCCCTTGTGAGTTGAGATGCAAATTCATCAAGAAAAGACAATTTGTATGAACTACCAAGAGCATCCATAGTAGCATAGAATGTAGAAACAAAGATAGAATAATTAGGACCTATGTTGGAAAGAATAGAAAAGATCAATTGTTCATCCCCTTAAATAATGCCACATGTAGAAATGTCCAATCTAATAGAATTGAAATTAGAGAAAAATTATTGAATATTGTAAAAATCACTAGGATTTAGACCTATGAGCTCCTTCTCTAATCTGAATTTTCTCATTCTATTAGGTTTACCAAAGAGTCCTTCCAATATGACCCAAGCATCATGACAATGTGTGAAAGATGCAATATGAAAGTGTAAATAGCAAGAGATGGATGATGTAAGAGAGCCAAGTTCTTTATCCCTTCGATAAAAACCGTTTTCTCCTTTTTGCAATGCCTGTAAGTGGTTCTTGATCCTTCGCAAGAGTCATTTTTAGAAATCCAATACTCAAAAAATGTTCACTTAATGATACTTTCCATTCATGGTAGTTATACGGAGTGAGGATTTTGACCTTTGAATTATCCATAATACAACCAAATAATGACTAATAACTACTGATAGCTCCTTCAAATGACTCATGAAAAGCAGAAAACTCAAATTATGGAATTAACCAAGTGCAAATATATCCCCAAAATGGCCTATTTCTGAAAGTGATATATCCATCTCAAATCACTAAAATCTGATTGCAGATCTAGAAAGTAGATATAAAATCATGCACTTTAAAAAAAAAATTCACCTCAAAATGTTACCGTATGTGCCGAAATGAAGCCCTGGAAGTTGCAAAAATTAGAAACAGGTAGGAATAGTCATGGAAATTTATAATTTATGACTAATTTGGAACCAAATTGAAAAAATAATACCACCACTGGATTCTTCAGTAAATTATACCTGAAATAAATAAAAATTGCTCGAAAAAAGGAGCAAGAATGAGCAAGATATGGCCCTCTGAAGTTGGACTGTAAAATAAAAAAGTCCAATGGTGAAGGTAGAGAAAATCAAACCCTTGCTGATGACAAAAAATATTATGTTAAATTTGATGGCTGTATGATCGTCACCATCAAGCGAATTTGGCCTATTTTGACAGCTAGATGGCTGTCAAATTTAGGCTCAAGGTACTAGGTGACATGGCAAAAAAAGTGCCTGTGCTAATGTGGTAGATGAGGTGGTAGAACATACAATGATGTAACATTGAATGGGTGGTTTGTACCTTGATGATGTCATTAGTGACACCATTATTGCTGATTGGACTAGGTAGATGATGTGGCCTATTACACAGACTGGTTGATGACATCGCCAAAGGTGATGTGTCTGGGTGGATGTGGTTGAGAGACACATGTCACAGAATGATTGTCTACATAGCTACTAAGGTGGTAGCTACAGATTATGTCATGTGGTCAAAGAGCTACATGGTTGTGGAGGTGGCTCCTTCGTGTGGCAGCTGACTATGCAATAGTGGATGAGATGACAAAGGGGTGGTGGCACTCAAGGTTGCACCACTCGAGGTTATGGATTAGGTGATGCTTGGGATTTAGTCCCACATGTGCTATGCATAGGGGACAACAACCCTTTATCAATGCCGACCTACAAAACCAATGTAAATAGAGGTCATCAGGGTACTTTGTCCCTATTTCATGAGCGAGCTCGAGTTGTTGTCCAGTGCAATCCAATTTGGATTTTTGTAGGTAGGTCAAGAGGCCTGAGTTGGCTTGTTGCCTCATGTTCTATGTCTACATGGAGCTCAGATATGAGATTGGGATCTGATTCAGTCCATTGTAGAGTGTGACCCGGCTTGATTTAGATCATTTGAACTCAATGAGATAGAGATATTGTTTGTTTTAGATGTTTGGGATTTAGTCCCACATCACTTGTGGGAAGTCTTTATGCCCAATTTATATATGCAGTTAGTGGGTATGTAAACAAAGAAGTGATGCATGGTTCTTTTCAGCTAGGCTAGGCTAGGTTGACCGTGCTTAGAGCCAGTACTACCTTCTGATGACATCACTAATGATGCTATTGGCATACAAATAGAATGTTGTCTGAAGTCTAATAATTGATTCAGGGCAGGTAACAAGCCATAAAGCATATTTTTGTAGAAAAAAAATTATAGGAAAAGAAGAATTTATTTTTTATTTTTTAAAATCATACCGCAGAGGTGCAGATCAGACCGTACGACTCAATTTTCACAAAAAAATTGTCGATTATGGGTGAGTTTAAAGTTGATCTTAACCAAAATAGCCTCCCAAATGCAATGGTGAGGTCAGATCTGCTCCAAGACACTTCCACAACACGCTGGTCTTCAGATCTGAGATTTGGACCTTAAATGCTTGCACCAAGATCTCTCCAAATAGGCTAATCAAAATGCTCCGATGGCTCTGATACCATGTAAGAGTTTGCAAATAGAAAAGATTGATCCAATGATCTAGAGGTTAAAGAAAAGAATAAGAGAGATGATATGAATGCAATGATTGATATTGAATTGATCTAATGAATTCACCTTACATGATTATTTAATGTACATAATAGGCCTCCTTATATAGGAAAGGCGATAAGAGATCATGAAAAGGAGTTGATATGTGTAAAGAATAAAAAGGGGGTGATGATTATCTTACATTTAAAAGAGTTGGGGAATGTAAGACTATCTTCTTAATCCCAAATTCCCAAAGGAAAGATCCAAATTGATTAACCACAAGAAAATGGTCAATGCATAAATGAATCGATCGATTAATAATAAGAAGAAAGAGGAAAACCTTACATTCCCTTTTGGAAGAGGGAGTGTTAAATATTAATTGTAATGAATTGAAGACAAATATTAACCTTAAAGTATAGAAGATATAGAAATTTCTATTTTCTGATGTCTGTACTGAGTTTCTGGAAATTCTGTAACTGGATATGGGATGGAAACACAGAGACAGAGAAAACCCAGAAATATTTTTCTTTTCTAAATGAGGTCAACCTTAACCCAAATGTAGGTCGACCTTGACCCATTTATGTTGACCTTGACCTACGCTGCTCCAATAGAAATTCTATTTGTAGATCCTAAAAGTTTGCCGAAAAGGGTATCTGAATCTGCTCTGTGATTCGCTATTCCGCACCTGCTCCTACAAGAAAAATAGTTTTGTTTTTTGGATGAGGGGTTTGCCTTGGTCAAACTAGGTTTAGGAATTAACCTTGAAATAGAATTGAGATTTCAATAATAAACAAAGTAAATGGAACAATTCACCTTGCCTATGTTGAAACCCTTGTGGAGGATTCGAATCCTTGAATCCGCAAGTATGGATGCTCCAAATGGATGTAGAATTGTAGGATATCTCAAATCAATTTCCATTAGATCTTCAACACCAATCATGAATGGATCTTGGATTAGGAAGAATCTTGAATGGATATGGATGGATAAATCTTCAACAAGAGGGCTCCATAAAGCTTGAATCCTTCAGTGGCTACCAATGGATCTCCTTGATGAATTGAATCTTGAATACTTGAATGCTTGAATTCTTGAAAGTTTGAAGGCTCAAATGTTTGAAGGCTTGAATTCTTGAATGCTTGAGGATAGATGATTTATTTTTTTTGTTTTCTTGTCTTTGCTTGCTCTCCTCTTTCTTAGATTTCTTGCTTGCTTGATGATGATAAATGAGAGGAGAAGGCTTCCTTATATACAAGTCTAGGGAAAAAATTTCTAGAGAGGCCAAGATATGAGAAATAAATTCCAATTAGGCCTATACCCTTAGAAGTGGACCTAAATTAAATATCTTTTTGAGAGTCACCATTTTGAAGCCCAAAATAACTGACCCGAAAGAGGGAAATAATTCTTTCCAAACCCTGACATCTGGAAATCTTTAGAATTTGAAATTTAAACCCTAGGTCAGGGTCAAGGATGACCCTAACCTATCAGGGTCAAGGTTGACCTTGACCTAGAAGGTTGACCTTGACCCTGAGGTCAAGAACCTCAAAATCTTAGAGCCAGATACCAGAAATAGGTAGGAAAGAAGTAGAAAATAGGGCAGGACAGGGGAAAAAGCCAGATCCAAGTCAAAGACCCATTCAAGGCATTTGACATGACTCCAAACCACTTACTCAAAGGGCTAAAATAGTCCAAAATGGAAGTGATTGCATTTTTCGACGATACATTTAGCCCCCACTTTAGCAAGAGTATGGACTTGATGCAAACTATTGGTAAAGGAGATCACAAGGAAAAAGAAAATCTTATTGAAATCAAAGGGAAAAAGAAACCCTCGAGCCCCTAGGGAATCAATTCTTTGTCAACTCTAAGATTACAATAAGAGAGACATCACTAGAAAAAATAAAGAAGAGGGTGTGATTACCTCGCCTAATGAGGACTTATGTCCCATTGTGAATCACACAAGGAAACAACACAACTGGAAATATGGAGTTGAACCATCTAGTGAATGTGGCTACTAATGAACTACAACTAATTAAATAGCTGAATGTACTAAAGAAATAGTTATTAGAGATCACCGAGCATAGAAATGTTATGTAAGATGATTAAATTAGTCAATATGTTGTCATTGATGTCAACTAGTCTTGACAGTACTTATCATGTTATTTACAAACATCTGAACATCTGTAAGAGCAATAAAAGATGAAGAACTGAGATATCTACATGAGAAAAGGATGGATATGATAGATAAGGAGAAGGTAAATAGTGGGTAACTTATTGACAAGTCTATGGCTCTATATTGTTGACTTGATTATGTTGCATTAATCTATTATGAAGTATAGAAATGAAATTGTACAAGACAATGTGGTCAGTAATTGAATATTTCTATATACACCGAGCTAGTGTAGTGTATACCAACTGACAGTATTAACCGAGCTAGTTTAACTAGCTATCACTGATGCATTTCTTTGTTAACCGAGTATGGATGAAAAAATAAAAATGCTAAGGTTAGCCAATTTAACTTGATGCGATGGATATTGTTATGATTTTGAGGTTAAAGATGAAGTTTGTTATGAGATCCATGACTGAAAAAATTTGGAGAAGATCTAAAGGATGAGATTAAAACATGTTAATGACACATCTGCTGAGGAAGGTTTAAGAGGCAAAATGGATGAAGGAGATTAAGTGAAAAAATCTAATGGCTGATATGAAAATAGTTTACTTGTCTATTTAAGAGACATGAGTTTCATTGTTGAAACAATGTCGAAGGAAGAAGACTGTAGAGATATCACATGAAGAGTATTCATGCATGCCTGATTAGACTAGTTATTGAAAGAACCAAACTAAAAAGTAAACCGAGCGTTAGAGAACACTTTATTGAGTGATAGTAAGTTGATGAATGTTGAAGAAGTGAATTTGATCAATGATAAGAGGATTTGTATGGGCTTAGCATAGATCTGAATATCTACAATTGAGTTGTATTTGTATTAGATCATACTGTATCAGTTTAACCATTGATTTAGAAAATCTCTTAACCGAATGGACTTAATAGTTTTATATTCTACCCTATGTCATTGAGAGAATGTACATTTTTATCTTGTTGACCCCATAGTGAATGTTGGTCAAAAGTTAATTGTTAGTGCTAAATCCTCTAACCAGGTCACACCTAACCATGTGTTTGTAACCTTTAACAGGGTTGGCTCTTCACTGAGCTCACTTCAGAAGAGTGAATTATTTTGGGTTACTGGTACCAGGTGGTTTTTCCCTTAACAGGGTTTCCACGTTAAATCATTGAGTTATGTTTTATTTGTGATGATTTCTTTGTTATCATACTTTTCATACTGCATACTTGATTTGGTTAGTAATCACAGTTAGCTATTTAATTGGTAATCAGTAAAAGTGAACAGATAGATTGATATTTATGTTACCGAGCTACATAATTTTTTGGAGTTGTTTTATAAGGTACATTTTTGTATTTGGGACTATAGCATAATTGATCTAACTAATTCACCCCCCTCTCAGTTATTCTAACAATTGGTATCAAAGTATGTTGGTTGCTTGGAATAGATTTTTAAGGAGTTCAGCAAAAAGATTACATGATGTATAAGAGAGTAGTACCGAAGCTAAACAAGGAAAAATTTACTGTATGGTGAAGCTGCATGAGACTTCACATATCTAGAATCAGAGATTCTACTTTATATTTAGTTGACCATGGCTACTTACAACCACTGATTGGACCTTTAACTCTTGATCAGATGAGAGACTGAGATGAACACAACATTACTATGATAGAGATTGTTGCTGCTCTATCTGATGCTAAATTTGAAGATGTCAGGGCTTGCACTAATGCAAAGAAAATATGGGATAAAATTTATATAGTCTATGGTGGTGATGAAAATGTGATGAGAGCTAGACTTGAAAGATTGAGAAGTAGATTTGATGATATGAAAATGAAGGAAGGAGAAAACAATACATAATACTGTGTGTGTGAAAATTGTACCTGATCTGTAGACACAACACTCAGTAAAACATTAGAGGTTAGTGATAATCAAAATCGTGCAAAATTGAAAGCTATCTAACCAAGCGATTTACTGCCTTCTAATAGGTGCGAGATTAATGTTCTCAGATTATTATCGAGATCAGTGACCTAGACGACACCTAAATGAAGGATTTGAATGCAATTCTAGATATGGAATAAATGCAATTAATCTATATTTTTGATATTTTCTATGCAATAAGAATGATAAAAACTGATATGATATGAATGCTATTGAAAACTGATATGCTATGCTAATCTAACAATGATATGAAATATGAATGCAAAAATAAGATTGATCTCACAAAGATGTCGATTCGCAAGAGCTTTGATTCTTCAATTCCAATTCTCCAGCGTGATTGTGCAAAATATGAGATGATTTGTGAAGAGTTGAGCCTTTAATTTATAGAAATCCAGGGCTTTGGAGGTGCATGGGAAAAAGCCATAAATCACTCAAATAACTCAACTTGATTTTTGAGTTATTTTTAAATAAAAGATAATTAACTCACAAAAACATGCAAAAGCTAAGTTTTAACTCAAAATAGAGTTTAGCTTTAATTGATAATTGATAGTTCTTTGCTTTTATGATTGTGCATATTTTATTTATGAATTAATTTAATAATAAAGTGATTTATTTCCAACTTAACTGCTTTTAAAAATAAAACAATTGATTTATGGGTTAATCAATTATTTAATCAAAATTTTATTAAAAACTATATTATTAAATAATGACAACTTGCTTTAATTAATTAAATAAGAATTTAATCAATTATTCACATGATATTAGATTTATTGTCAAAATTAAATAATACAATTAATAATAGATATAATTAAATTTAATTACACAATTAAGTGGCAAATATTAAATCTAATTAATTAAATATGAAAATATTCAATTAATCAAACTTTAGGATAAATGTGATTTATTGCCAAATAATTATAAAATTAAAGATAATTAAGATAATTAGGAATATTACTAGGAATATTCTCCGATGCAAAATTTAAGATAATCAATTAGATTTGATGATGTTTAGATGTGCCTTAGATTAGGACTTTGATGTCGATTTCATATGATTTGATGATATAGGAGGTTAATGAACTTATAGCCCATTTTTGGGGTATTACATTTTGCCCCTCTTTGAATTACTGTGTGAAGCGCAGTGGTTCAAAGATAGTCTGTGTTTGATAAAGATATGAAACTGATTCAAAAGATAAACCGATCTCAAGATAGAAACCGATTGAAAGATATTGAGATAGGAGTTGATTGATATTGAATTGATATGGAGATAATAGGTCTTGAATGACCAAAGATAATGTTCACTGTAGAAGCAAATGAACCTATTATTGCGAAAAAGTGTCAAAATGCCTGATTTTGAACCTTAGGATTGATAAGAAGTGAGTGACCCGTTCTAGACTCAATTGTCTTAGCAGAACTAGCAGGTATCACATCCGAATCCTTTAGTTGCCGAAGAACCAAGGAAATAACACTATGATCTGATGGTTGCAAAAACTGATACAGATTACAAGATTAAGAGAATACCAGATTGATATGGATCGATGAATCTGATATGCCCCAAGTGATGATAGATTTGCCCTGAGCGATGAGGACTTTTGATGAATCAGCAACTAGACGTGATTGTTTGTCTTGATCACTAATGAAAGATATTGATAGACTTGATCGATAGAATTTGATTTACAAACTTTGAATGATGTGCAATACCATGCCCCCTTCGGGATTAAAATTGAAATCTGACAAGAAAAGTCAGCGTTGATAGTTTAGAAGCATGTTAATTGATCTGAGAAGTGGTTATTTACATCTGAGAACGCATTTTGCATCGTTGGAAGGTCCCAAAAGACAAAGTTTGACTAGGTTTGACCATGAGTTGACCATGGTTGACCAAGTTGAAATTTTGATAGTTTGATGTAAGATAATCAGTTAAGTTGAATACTAGATTTCTGTGATGATTGAAGGTCGAATATGCAAGTAGTTAATAATATGAATGATCTCAGATTTGAATTTTGATCCCGAAAAAGGATTCTACTTGCTATTTCATTGGAGGAACCTTCGTGTGAGATTCAGCTCTTGTTAGACTTGAAGATGCGATTTGAAGAATCATTTAAGCATTGAAGTTCGTTTAATCATTGTGAGATCATGTAAACATGCAAAATGCAATGAGACATGCAAAATGAAATGCAACCTAAGACCTAGGACCTAGTCACTGATCATGTGTCGATTTGTTATCATCATTGAACTTTTAGGTAACCGGATAAATCAATACAATGCCCACTAGCCATGAAACCATAGACATATGAATATTGATTTGTATGTGCAAGAATCAATACAACACCCACTGGTCAAACAACCATGGACATATGAATATTGATTTTAGTTGTTGAATGTCGGATTAAATATAAGCATCAAGGCACAAACGCCAGGATGACCTGAATATCATGTCCATTTTGATATAGCAATTTGTACAAGCATCAAAATATAAACATTGTGATGACCTGAGTACGCCTTGCATTACAAACACATCAAACAGTCAAGAGATCATTCTAAATCCAATGTGAATTACCCGTAGTGACCCTTTATCATTCACATCCTTAGGCAAGATTGCGTTCCACAGTAGGAGAAAGAACTTACTCAAAAAGATAATAGTTAGAGCAAACTTCCTTGAATTGTCTGGGTATCAATGGTCGAGGTACGCATGGCCATCCAATTCAAGATAGAGGCTCTTACAATCGGACACCATTTCAATCCAGAAGTTCCAAAGATGTTAGATTTTCACATACAAGAAGAAGACAAAGAAAAGATTATGCCCCCAGTCATCACTCTCTAAATCCTATAAAGGACATCATCGAAGAGCTTGAAGGGACACAATATGCAAAAATTTCAATGTGAATCAGTAAGCATACAAGGAGATAAAAGCATGAAAAGCATAGATTATTTTCAGTTTGAGTTTGATGTTTGATTGCGTTGTTGTAAATGCAAAATCCTTTCTGGAGACAAGACAGACTGACTGACTCAAATGAAGCTTCAAAGGACTCTGGCTAGATATGACACGTGTAAGATACATTGGAGACTATAAGATATGACATTGATTGCCCCCAAGTTTGAACATTGATAAGATACAGACGCTTGAGCTGATTGTTGTATAGGCCAACTTATTGAAAACTGGAAATGCAGGAACAAACTGGGAGATATGTACAAACTAAAGCAAGACTGAAAGCTGGGAAAGACCAAGATTGTGCTGATAGATGGAGCATTTGGAACAAGTGGCACCTGTTTGCCAGGTTTTCACCATCTTGGTAGAGATTCTATTTTTGCTACCGAGGTGCCTGTTTCCAAGTTTTCACCAAGGCACTTTTTCTTTCTTTTTTCATTTTTTTGTATTTTTCATTTTTTCAATTTTTTTTTACTTTTGATATTTTTCAATTTTTTTGTGAATCATCAAGGTGCCTATTGCTAGGTTTTCACCAAGATGTTCAGTTTTTTCAGGACTTTTTTTGATTTTTAAGATTTTTTTCAAGACTTTTACCAAGCACTAAATGCCTTAGGTGTAGAATTTCTTCAGATGGAGAACGTTGATTGGTTTTCAGAGCTGTTCTCCTTCAGTCGTTGAGAGTTGATAGGCACCAGAGCCAAAAGTAGCAGTGATAACAAAGGGACCCAACCAATTGGGTTTGAACTTCCCCTTGTGTTCTCGATGTGATTGATTTTTAGGATTTTCTCTCAACACTAGATCGCCAACCTGAAATTCTCTATGTCTGACTTTCTTGTTGTAGCCTCTAGATATTCTTTTCTGATATACTCTGAGATGATCATATGCTGCTTGCCTACGCTCATCTAGTAATTCCAGTTCTTGTAACCTAGACACTCTGTAGTCTTCATCAGTGACAAGTCCATGCATTCTGATTCTGAGTGATGGGATTTCAACCTCAATAGGTAGTATTGCTTCAGACCCATAAACTAAAGTGAATGGTGTAGCCCCAGTAGGCATTCTGATACTAGTTCTGATATTGGTTCTGATACTTGTTCTGATATATTTTTTGATACTGGTTCTGATATTGGTTCTGATATTGATTCTGATACTTGTTCAGATAATTATTCTGATACTTGGTATACTTGATAGCATCTTTTTCCATTTGCAAACTCCCAAGAAAGATCATATCGTGCAGTCCCAATGTCTAGCAAGGTGGAGAACAAGAGGGATTGACAAGCCGGTGGAAGAGATGGAAGACAAGAGAATAAAGGATAATGAAGGGAAGAAATCCTCAAGGGTAAACTCCTCAAGAATACCCAAGCCAGGGAAAAATTGTCATGTAAAGCACATTTGGATAAGCAATGAAAAGCTAGCATAAGTTAAGTCACAAAATCATAATGCAAGAGCAGGAAAGGATGCAATCCAAAGGTGTAGACATGTCAAGAGGCTTCATAGCACTGTGTGTTACTCTTTCTTTCTTAGATCAAGACCAAAGGGGAAAAGGGATAGTGACAAGTGAAAATGAATGAAGGAAAATAAATATGAAGGCTAAACAGGAAGGGATTGAAAGCAAGATCATCATCAGACAACTCACAAAATAGCCAAATGTTCAAGTATAGATCAACATTGTCAAGATCAAAGAGAGAAGATGGAATGGATGAAATATGTAGAAGAACTACACATAATGCCTGATTGCCAGGTTTTCATCATGGTACTTATCCAAGGCGCCACAAGGGAGTGATTTTCACCACAGGACAAATTTATTTCTCTTTAATTTTGCTACCAAGGTGCCTGTTTCCAGGTTTTCACCAAGGCACATTTTTAATTTTTTTCATTTTATATTTCTTTTTTTTTGGAAGAAGGCAAGATTTTTATGTAATGCTCCTTGAAAGGATAAACCATGATATGCCAAAGATTCAAAATGATATGCTCAAAGATGCTGATAGGGAAAGGGAGATGGAAGAGAAAAATGGAGGATAAGGTTTTATGTAAAGCGAGTGAGGTTGGAAGATAGGAGGAATAGGAAAATGAGGAAAAAGATAGAAGGTAAAAGGATAATGCATGGAAGGATTGTAAAAGGGTAGGTGGAAAGGAAGGCAAGATCAACGCCAACACATACCTTGAAGGGTGGTGAGAGGATGGAGGAATCGTGAATGAAGGAATACGTGAAGGAATATGGCGAATGGATAGCAGAGGTTGAAGTTTGGGCGCATGAAATGGAAGAATATTTTTGGAAGGAGATGTAGTGGAAGCCTTTGGAAGCTTGAATGTCAATTTCACTTTTTTCTCAACACCAGACTCTTTCAAGAGAGACTTTGGAATCCATATAGCCTTAGGATTTTTATTTCCTTTTGATGATCTAGAGAGAATATCTTGAATGATGGATTTTGGAACCCATACTTGTCTTATAGTTTTTTTCTTAGATATTTCTTTTGACTTTATGCTTCCATGTCTATGAGAGGAGACATGGTGATATTCTTTTTTTGATGGATTCTTGTATTGCTTATTTTTCTTGTATTGAACATTCAAGTTACTTCCAAAAGACTTGGGATTTGTGGAAGAGGGAGGATATGACTGGTTTAGATGGGTGGTTGGATGAAAAAGATTCAAGGGTATGCATCTATGTTGATCTTGAGGAAAGATGGGAGATGGAGGTATGTAAGGACCCAAGATGGATGGAAAATTAGGAGAGTTAGGAGGGGAAAGTGAAGGGACATAAGGACCCAAGATGGAAGGAAGGCATGAAGATCTTTGTAGTGGTGTAAGAGGTCCAAGGATGGAAGTGGAAGACGCAAAAGGATAATCAATAAGTTCATCAGCATCTATATGACAACCAAGGATATCGGCATCTTTAGAGTGAGCATTAGGATCTTCAATAGAATCATGGACATCTTGAATAAGAGCATTTTCTTTGATAGGATCATTCAAAGCTTGTGAAGACTTAGGAAAAGTAGAAAGTGGAAGTGAACATGGAGTGGTAGAACAAGAAGATGGAAGACTTTGATCTTGACAAGGATCTTTGGATAGCACAAGTGCATAATTTTTCTTTTGATTTTCAATAGGCTTAACATTGGAAGGAACACTATTTTTACCAACCTTAATGGAAGTATCATCTTTGGAAAGTGCAAGTGTAGTAAGGTTATTTTGATTGTCAATAAGCTCAACAGTGTAAGTAGTAGCTTGATCTTGCTTAGGTGAAGACTTAAGACATGGTGGAATGCATGAAAAAGGGGGTACAGGATCAAAAGAACCCTGAGGCAGATAAGAGACATTGGGAAAAGGAGTGGATGACATGGAGGGTTCTTGATCTTGATCTTTCTTTATGTTCTTTTCTTTATCATTTTTAGAGTCCTCTTGACATGGAGCCACTTCTAAGGACAAGGAAGCATGTTGGGATTGTATGGATGACTTTGGAAGAGATGGTGGAGGACTAGCTGAAGTAGGGATTATAGCATATGAAGGCTTAGGCTCTTTAGATTTATCATTATTGAAAGTCTTTGCAGCAAAGTGAAGGTTAGCTTGAGTTTCTTTAAGAGGTAGCCCTGGGGGATAACTATAGGGAACCACATGAAAAGTATCAGGGCTTGTGTCAGATGAAGGTTCTGTGAAATATTTGAAAGACTCGTAAGCTTTAGGAAATGTATGGGTATTGGAGGAAGTAGGGGATGGAAGGGAACCATCACAAGACAAAGGTCCAACATTAACATGATCTTGCTTGAGAGTGTAATCTTTATTTTCAGCCTGAGAGTTCTTAGAGGAGAGATCCTTATAGTATGCATGTTTATAATCAGCATGGTAAACTTTCTCTTCCTCAAGTGAAATAGATGGATCATCTAGGTATTGTGCATAGAAATCATCAAAGTCTCTTTGATAATCAGAATCATATGGATCACTCTTCTGATCTATCCAATGTGATGGACCATTTGTAGTAAGCAGGAATGGATGATGAGGAGGACTCTTAGGAACAGAGGTGTCATAGGTATCATTACATTGTCTGTCGTCATAGTCATCATAGTCTCCAAAGCTAGATGTGTCACTCTCCGTGGAAGAGGTATCATATTGCTCAATTTTTTTCCAGGGGCATGGTGACATGTACAAGTCTTTATCAAATGGAAAAGAGTATAGAGATTCCATGGATAACTTTTTAGATTCCTTCTCTTTCTCAAGTTTGTCAAGTTGGACTTGCATAGCTTGTAGCTGCTTCATCATAGCGGCGATCAGAAGTTCTTCCTCATGTGTACTGTTTCTTTGAGACATGTGTACTGATTTTCAATAGCTACTGCTCTGTTCTTGACACAATGATATTTTTGACAGATTCTGGAACTAGGCTGGAAACATTGGATATCTTGCAATTTGACAATTTCTGACAACTCTCTCAAATTTTTCTAAACGACACTCTGCAGACTCGCACGACACTGGGTAGTCTATGAAATGATAGTTGCTAAACTCATACGATAGTTGGGTAATACTGAAATGACACTTGACAAAACTCATACGACTTTTGACTTCTTGAAATGAATTTTGACTCCAGAAAGAACTTTACGTCAATTTTTGCAAAATATAAGGTTTTCAGTTTTGGATTGTTTGCAAATTGTACTGTCCAGATTTTGAAGGTTATACTAGATTTGATCATTTTTAATAGCCAAGTAGATAAATAAGCACGCAGAACAGCAAGCAAGTGATTCCAAGCACGTCTGAAAACAATGAACAAGGGAAAAAGCAACCTTGCGCATGAACAATCAAGTGACCAAATTGTGCTAATCCCTGAGAGTACTAATTGTGTATGTTCTGAAAAAGTTTTGCAATAACGCACATATACCTAAAAGTGAAAAATTGGCCTCTCTAGGGTTTTTAGTAATGGTTTGACTCTGCAACTTTTATGATTCAAAGGGGTGAACTCCAATCTCGGTGCACCAGGGTTTTGACACAGTCCGAGAACTTAATCTTCAAGAGCTGCTAGGGAGATCTGACAACCCAACAATGAACTATACTCGTGGAGATTTCTTCCACAAGGACATTTATATAGCGGTTGTCACTACCATGGCGAAAATGGCTATTACCGCTTGAGGTTCCATCAATGCAGTTTGCCCTGTGAAGGGATTGTCCGCTACGGTTAACCCTCTCTAAAGATGACTCACAATAGTATACCACAAGGGGACTTGGCTCCAGATTCAAGGTTTTGAAACCTCTTCACTTTTAACCCAAACAAAGCAAGTAGATTAATCCGACACGCTAAGACAAAATTTTGTTCCACCAAGGTCTGTGATATCAACTCCACGTGATCTATCAACCTCTCCGGGGAGAGAATGTATCAATCAATAAGAGAAGACACACTAACCAATTTTGATTCACCAAAGCTCGTGATATCAACCCTACGTGATCTATCAACCTCTCCGGAGAGAGAATGTGTCGATCAATAAGAGAGGATGCACTAACCAAGTTGAATGTGAAACACACTAAGTATCCTCCCTACCTACAAGGATTCTATCATCAAGAAGGATTTCGCTGGGAATCCAATCTTTCAAGAATCACGAATAGTGTTCATAGGGCCTAATTACTATGTGAGCACAGATATATTCTCGAAAATAAATCTACCAAAAGTACCCAAAAAGTAGAAAGAGGAACACTTAACGCTTAAAGCGAATATGAGATGAGTCCACAAGGTGGAACACTTAACACCTCACACAAGCTAAAAATGAGTCCCCAACTTAGAAAATAAGTGAGTTCCTAAAAGCACAAAAGGGTTGCCAAGTGGAACATTTAACACTTCTGTCCTGTTGACCCCTCCCCTTTATGGTGCTGAGATTGCAACCACGGGGTGGAAGTGAGGGGCCGGCAGATTAGCGAGTCCAATAACCCAAGATAGCAATCAAGATCAATCACAAGTATTCTAAGACTACTTAATGAATCCTTAAGGGATCACAACCTAGTATCAATTATGCAAGTGTGTAGAAATATATCAAAAGCATGAAAAGATGCACACAAGCTTGACACATAAGAGATTTATTTTAAGTCCCAAATCAAAATATTATTAGATGAAGGAGAATACCTGGGATCCTTGCAACGCGCTTAGTAGATTTTACTTGATTTTTAGCAATTTTTGTTGAGCTTTTCCATGCAAGCAAGTGACGAACTCTCCAACAAGAAAACAAGCAAACAAGATATGCAAAATATATTTAACTTATGAAAACCATAGGGTTAGCTCTAAAAATCAATTATTATCAGTAATAATAACCAGCAATCAACCCAAATGACAACTCATATCATTCATTGAACCATGTAAAAAAAATAAGTGCATACCCATCACAAAACTTTATTTTTTTTTTTGCATTTGACCTAGTCAACAAGATCTAATTTTTTTGATATGATTTTGGCCACAAAAATAGAAATTCAGAATAGAGACCCCTACTAAAAAATAGAGAACTTTCCAAAAATGCAAAATTTTTAGAAAAACCTCTTCATTTGTGCCCTAGAGACCCATTTTATCAAAACAGACTAGTTTTTGTAAATTGACTATTTGAGCTATGATATCATGTCCAAATTTAAGACACAAAGAATGGACCCCCTATATAATTTAAATAGATTTTTGAAAATATAAAATTTTTTGAAAAATATGCTGATTTGCGTCAAATATTAATTTTTTCCGGAATTTCAAGACAAAATTATTAAAAATTCAAAACATCTCAGAAAATTCTAAATTTTTTACTGTAGCCTCCATGACATGTCACCAACCTGCAGAAAAAATTTTAGACCAAAATTCCAAGCCGTTTGGGAGATAAAATTAAATCTTTGAAACTTTTGGGTTTTAGCTCCCAAAAAAATCAAAACCAGCATGCAAAGGTGGGTTGCCCTACGGTGGGCGCCAGAAATGTGTGTGTGAAAATTGTACCTAATCTGTAGACACAACACTCAGTAAAACATTAGAGGTTAGCAAAAATCAAAATCGTGCAAAATTGAAATCTAATCTAACCAAGCGATTTACTGCCTTCTAGTAGGTGCGAGATTAATGTTCTCAGATTATTATCGAGATCAGTGACCTAGACGACACCTAAATGAAGGATTTGAATGAAATTGATCTAGATATGAGATTGAATGCAATTATTCTATTTTTTTGGATTTTTCTATGCAATAAGAATGATAAAAACTTGATATGAATCTATGCTATTGAAAACTGATATGTAATGCTAATCTAGAAATGATAGGAAATATGAATCTAAATGAATGCAAAAAAAAAAAAAAAAAAAGATTGATGTCACAAAGATGTCGATTCGCAAGAGCTTTGATTCTTCAATTCCAATTCTCCAGCATGATTATGCAAAATATGAGATGATTTGTGAAGAGCTGAGCCTTTAATTTATAGAAATCCAGGGCTTTGGAGGTGCATGGGAAAAAGCCATAAATCACTCAAATAACTCAACTTGATTTTTGAGTTATTTTTAAATAAAAGATAATTAACTCACAAAAACATACAAAAGCTAAGTTTTAACTCAAAATAGAGTTTAGCTTTAATTGATAATTGATAGTTGTTTGCTTTTATGATTGTGCATGTTTTATTTATGAATTAATTTAATAATAAAGTGATTTATTTCCAACTTAACTGCTTTTAAAAATAAAACAATTGATTTATGGGTTAATCAATTATTTAATCAAACTTTTATTAAAAACTATATTATTAAATAATGACAACTTGCTTTAATTAATTAAATAAGAATTTAATCAATTATTCATATGATATTAGATTTATTGTCAAAATTAAATAATACAATTAATAATAGATATAATTAAATTTAATTACACAATTAAGTGGCAAATATTAAATCTAATTAATTAAATATGAAAATATTCAATTAATCAAACTTTAGGATAAATGTGATTTATTGCCAAATAATTATAAAATTAAAGATAATTAAGATAATTAGGAATATTATTAGGAATATTCTCCGATGCAAAATTTAAGATAATCAATTAGATTTGATGATGTTTAGATGTGCCTTAGATTAGGACTTTGATGTCGATTTCATATGATTTGATGATATAGGAGGTTAATGAACTTATAGCCCATTTTTGGGGTATTACAAATACACAAACCGAATCAAAGAGGTAGTCAATTCTATCTGAGGAGCTGGTGGAATCACTGATGAAGATACAGTGGTAAGTAAGATATTACAAACCTTGTTGCTTGCATATGCAATTATAATATCTTCTATTCATGAAATGAGGTCTGCACCTAGTACCACTCTTAATCTTGATAGTCTGATTGGAAAATTAACAACTTTTGAGGTAAACAATTTTGATAATAGTGTTGTACCATCTATTGAGTTTGCTTTTATGTCTTCTCTGAAGATTGTTAAATCTAGCAATAAGTATAATTTAAGGAATGAAAGTGATAGTAATACTGATGATAAGCTTGATGAACTTAAAGCTCTTATGGCTTGAAGACTGCCAAAAGGTAAAAGTAGATATAAGGGAAAGTTACCTTTAGCTTGTTTTAATTGTAAAGAAGTTGGCCATATTGCTGCTAGATGTCCCAACAGGAAAGATGAAGATAAAGACAAAGATCGATCTAGTGATGGAAGCTATGGAAGAAGAAACAAAAGAGGTTAATGACACTACAACAAAGACAACTGAGATCACAAAGATAAGGGAAAAAATGCATCATATCTTGTTGAAGATGAGGACACTGACACTGACACTGATGATGACATTGAGGTAGTGTGTTTTGCAATGAAAGATGACTCAGAAGAGGAAGAAATGTATGTAGAAACAACACTCATTTCTAAAGTTAGTAAAAATGATACTTGGATCATTGATAGTGGTTGTACACATCACATGACTGGTGATGAAGATAAGTTTGATCATCTTGAGAATTATAATGGAGGATCAATGAAAATGGGTAATGACACACCTTGCATGGTTAAAGGAAAAGGATCTATTATACTAGATGATAAAATTAGATGTGACAATGCATATTGGGTAAAAGGACTGAATTACAATTTTTTGAGTGTGGCACAACTTAATAACTCGGGTCACCGAGTGGCATTTGAAAGCAAAAAGGTAAAAATATATGATGAAAATGGAAATTGTTGAAACAGGAGGACAATCAAAAGGTAACTTATTTTATCGTGACAATGCTGAGACTTCTTTTTTACTGGTGAAAAATGAAGACACGTGGTTATGGCATAAAAGGTTATGTCATGTAAATTTTGATAACATGATTAAGATCAGTAAAAAGAGAAAAGTTAGAGGATTGCCTAGTCTAACCAAACTTGATCATGTTATGTGTCATCAATGTCAAAAAGGGAAGATGACAAAATATAGCTTTAAAAGTAAGGACTACTCATCTAAAGGAATTTTGGAGTTGGTTCACACTGACTTATGTGGTCCCATGAGAACTCAAAGCTACTATGGAGATAGATAATTTATATTGTTTGTTGATGAGTATACTATATTGATGATAGTTATGTTCTTAAAAGAAAAATCTAAGGCATTCAAATTGTTTAAATGGTATAAGGCTAAATTATAAAAAGAAACTAGAAAAAAGATAGGTTTCTTTATGATGAGTTTGTTTATGATGAATTCACTAACTTCTGTAATGAGCATGGTATAAAAAAATAGGTTTCTACACTTAGAACACCACAATAGAATGGAATTGCTAAAAGGAGAAACATATGTATTGTTGATTATGCTATAACACTGATGATTGAGAAAATTTTTGCCCAAATGTACTAGAGAAAGGCAGCTAGCATAGCTATATATGTACTGAACCGAGTTCAACTAAAGAAAGACAAAAACAAGATACCCTATGAGTTATGGATTGGCTACACACCGAGTGTAAGTTATTTCAGAATCTTTGGTAGCAAGTGTTATATTTTGAAAGATGATAGGAATGGAAAATTTGACTCTAAAGGTGATGAAGGAATATTCTTAGGATATTCTACTAAGAGTAAAGCTTACAAATGTCTGAAAAAAGTTACTAATAAGATGATTGAAAGTGCTAATGTAAAAGTTGATGAGTTTGCTGATAAGAATGATGTAGAGACCATGGAGGAGCTGGAAGACTATGGTAGGTTCACTTATGTTGAAGATCTAGAGTATCTACTAAAGCCGCATGCTGAGTCTACCGAGCATCAGGAAAATGCTACCGATAATCAGCAAATGGAAATCAAGAATCAGGAAGAAGCTACCAAGCAAGAAACCGTACCTAAAAAAAATGATGAGTAGAGGAGAGATCAAGTACTAGAAAGATTTGTTAGAAGACACCATCCTAAGAATCAAATCATTGGAGATAAGAAAGCTGGCATGATGACCTGAAGTAAGTTGAGACAAAACACATGCTTAGTTTGTGAGTTTGAATTGAAAAATGTTAGGGATGCACTTAAAAATGAGGATTGGATAAATTCTATGAATGAGGAGATTGAACAAATTGAAAAGAATAAAACATGGACCTTAGTGCCTAGACCGAAAGATAAAAATGTTATCGGTACTAAGTGGATTTTCAGAAATAAGCTGAATGAGAATGGAGAAGTTACAAGGAATAAAGCAAGACTTGTTTGCAAGGGATATGCACAAGAAGAAGGTATTGATTATGGTGAAACCTTTGCACCTATTGCTAGACTGGAAGGAGTCTGAATACTACTTTCCTATGCTACACATAAGGGATTTAAGGTATATCAAATGGATGTGAAATCAACATTTCTAAATGGAATTCTTGAGGAGGAGGTCTAGATAGAACAACCTAAAGGGTTTGTTGATCCGAATCAGAAAGACATGGTATCTAGACTGCACAAAGATTTATATGGACTCAAGCAAGCACTGAGGGAATGGTATGAAAGATAACATGCTTATCTTATAAGTATTGGCTTTGTGAGAACTAGTGAAAATAGTAATATGTCTATGAAAAGAGATTCTGATGATAACATTTTGATTGTTGCAATATTTGTTGATGATATAATCTTTGGTGGACAAGATCATATTTGTAAATCTTTTTTTGATGAAATGAGTAAATTTTTTTAAATGTCTATGTTTGGAGAGATTAAATTATTTTTAGGTTTGTAGATTATACAATAGAAAGATGGGATTTTCATCACACAATCAAAATACATTAAAGAAGTATTGAATTTTTTTGGCATGGAAGATGCTAAACTAGTGGGAACACTGATGGTAACTAGATGAAAATTGATAAAGGATGATGAATCTACCAAGGTAAATTAGACTCTGTACTGATCTATGATTGGTAAACTGATGTATGTAGTACATAGTAGGCCTGATATAGCACATGCAGTAGGGATTGTGGCAAGATTTTTTGCTAATCCTAAATATTCACATATGGTTTCTGTAAAGATAATCTTGAGGTACCTAAAGAAAATAGAGGACTATGGATTATGGTACACATTAGAAGGAACATTTTAACTTAAAGTTTACACCGATGAAGATTGGGCTGGAAACACAGATCATTGGAAGAGCACAATCGGTGGAGCATTATTTTTAGGGGAAAGGCTTGTGACTTGGATTAGAAAGAAGAAAGAATGCATTTATCAGTCCACTGCTAAAGTAGAGTATGTGGTTGCTACTGCAAATTGTGAAAAATATAGCCTGGATCAGACAAGTGTTGGAAGGAATGAATGAGGTAATCACTAACCTGATGATTATATATTGTGACAACACCAATGCTATAAACATTTCAAAGAATCCTATGATTCATTCGAAGATAAAGCATATATCTATTAAGTATCACTACTTAAGAGAACAAGTTCAAGAGAAGCAAGTACAACTAGAATTTGTAACATCTAAGGAACAACTTGCTGACATATTTACTAAACCATTATTGAAGGACACATTTGAATATTTAAGAACTAGACTTGGGGTTCATCCCCTATTTACCAGTTATTAAGGTGACTTGGAGGTTGCATCAACCTAAAATTATCAGAAGATCAGTCATGTTGATGCATATAGTTCACACTTTGGATCATGTCTAAGGTTGTGAAAGATTGTAGAAGATGGAACAAAAATTTGTTTATCTGTACACTGAAGGTACATTATATGCACCAAACAACAAAAATACTTGGTTGCTGTAGAGTTGTTTGTCTTTATATGTTCTTTGGCATTGTTGTCAAAGGGAGAGAAAGTGAATATGAAAAAAAGAGAGAGAATGAATATGGCAAATCAGTTATTGAGAACACAGAGAAAGGGAGAGACACAAAAGGAATTAGAGAGCTAAAAAGATCAAATTTGTAGGGAGAGTCTACATGAGCAACATTACATGTCTGTTATGTTTTGTAGTGATTAAACATATTAAATTTGAGCTTACCGAGCTACAAAAATTTCTTACATAGTTGTAGAATACATGTTTGGTATGTGCATGGCAAATTTTCATATTGCTTTTGTTGCCATCAATGCCAAAGGGAGAGATTGATGAACTACAACTGATTGAATATCTGAATGAATTGAAGAAATAGTGATTAGAGATCACCTAGCACTAAAATGATATGTAAGATGATTAAGTCATTTAATATGTTGTCATTGATGTCAACTAGTCTTGACGGCACTTATCATGTTAGTTAAAAACATCTGAACATCTATTGGAGTAAGAAAAGATGAAGAACTGAGATATCTACATGAGAAAAAGATGGATATGATAGATAAGGAGAAGGTAAAAATTGGGTAACTTATTGAGGAGTCTATGGCTCTATATTGTTGACTTGATTATGTTGCATTAATCTATTATGAGTTAGAGAAATGAAATTATACAAGACAATGTGGTCAGTAATTGAAGATATCTGTATACACCAAGCCAGTGCAGTGTATTCTGATTGACAGTATTAACCGAGCTAGTTTAACTATTTATCATCAACTGATTTCTTTGTTAACCGAGTATGGATGGAAACATTAAATGCTAAGGTTAGCCGAATAAATTTGATGAGTTGGATATTGTTATGATTTTGAGGTTAAAGATGAATTTTGTTATGAGATCCACGATTGACAAAATTTAGAGAAGATCTAAAGGATGAGATTAAAATGTGTTAATGAAACATCTGCCGAGGAAGGTTTAAGAGGAAAAATGGATGAAGGAGATTAACGGATAAAATCTAATGGTTGATATGAAAACAATTTACTT